>JARBEP010331796.1:0-10745 GCA_030265255.1 Tritonia festiva
GCCCACAATAATTATTTTTGATATCCATTTAGGATCTATTTTTATTTATTTATATACAAATTTGACATTGTTTAAATCAATCTGAAAGTAAATATTTTACAAAATTTTGTTTTGCATTTCAGAAAGATTGTCAGATTGCATCATTGGAAACTAAAACAGCTCTTCTTGAAAAGCAAGTTGATAAAGCCAAGGCAGAAGACACTAGTTATATTGTAAAAGCACTGCAGGTAGAGATGAAATCAGTTCAACTCCTAATCATGAAATAATTATTAACTTGATAATGTATGTTTTTGTCTAATGGATTTTTTAAATGATCACTAGTGAAATGATTAGCAAAGTGGTTTTGTATGGTTTGTTTGTTACCCCGTCACTAACGATTAACCATGATGTTCTAAAGTTTGAAGTTTAACACCCTTTTTGACACATAAAGGTTATATCAAAGATAGTTCAATAGAACAATGAAAGATTCCACGTGAATCTCCAGGGCACAGTCATGAAAACTCTGAAAGGTCCAGAGAAAAAATTCGGCTCCAGGCAGGACTTGAGCCTGGTCCTCCGCACTTCGAAGTCAAGTAGCATGACCACTGAGCCACAGACGCCCCCTAACTATGATGTATGATCTTGTTTACTAAAGATAGTTCCTCATCTTTGTTTCCACTAGTATACAGAATGGACAAGGGGAGTTCTTGAGGAGTCACAATGTTATTCTTTCTTTCTTTATCAATAACCTTTTAGTACCTTTCTCCTTTGTGACCGACCTTGCTGCGGTGGAGAGGCTTGCGTGGTCTAATGACTTTGAGGGCTATACCAAACAGGTACAATCATATTTGGAAGGCCTCAAATAAAGATCCAGACCAAGAGGTCACAAGGCCCGGTAAGGGGCCCTGAGGTGGCAGCCTCATCACTTATCTAGAGTACAGTGGGGTAATCTCCTACTTGCCCGAACCAAACGGATTCACAATGTTATAGGACTTCTAAAACATTATATCTCAGCTTCTAAAGGATAATTTTTTTGAAGTTCCGTCTTTACAATCAAGGATAATAGGATTACACTTGTGATGATAAGGGAATAGGAAATACACATCATGCATGAGGCTTATATCATCTTTGATTGTGATAAATATTTTGTATCATATTTTTATATGTTTGTAGCCATGAATCGTAATGATACTTGAACTTGATTATTTGTAGGCATGAATGCAGAAAATAGAGGGTGTCTTAGATCTGCTTCAGCACAAGAGTAGAACTTATACTTAACACTTTTTAGTTACGTGAAAGCCAGTCACACTTGTACGCATATGATACTGTTTGAAAAATAGAATGCAGATCAACTTTTTTATCTCCAGGAGATCACTGAAAAAGTAGGAAGTCAAAACCAAGCTGCCACTGATTGCATGCATAACATAGAAGAGCTGAAAGAAGATTTCAAATCACTCAACAAAAAAATGCAAAAAGACGTTCATGATTCTGAAGCAAGGTTGTCTGCCTATGTATTTTATTTTAAACGGATGTGTTTGTCAGATATCAGATGAATTGAAACTTTGAAAAATATGTCTCTGAACTTCTTTTATTATTATATTATGTTATTGTCACAACATCTCGCATTAAATATATCATTCAATCCCCTTAAAACCAGAAATATGCTTACATTTTAAGTAAAGTATATTTATTTTGAAAGAAAGCTTATAGTGTTTTGTTTATCTCCAGGGTGTTGAAAGAGTTAAAAAAGGTTCCAAAAGATGTGAAAAATGCTATTAACATCAAGTCTGATGTACTTTCATGCATTGGAGGTATTCCTGCTGAATTGGAAAAGTCTTTGAAATTCTGTATGGAAGGTTTGACTAAAGAGATAAAATCTGAGCTTTCGAAAGAACAGAAGAAGTTTAATGAGCAACATTTAAGGTAAGTTAGCAGGAAGTCTAACATTTCTCTGACAAATGCATTTTGGAAGTATTATGACAAGGGTGAAATGCATTGTATTTTCAAATGAAAGGTTGAAGTGTCACCCATGTTTTATGTTTGGATGGCACCCAGTGAAAATGAGCCATGTCCATTGATGGATGTCATTTTTTTATAATTGACGAAAGATATTAAAGACATAGATTAGATATGTTTTTTCCACGGAAATGGTGACAATGAGACAGAAGTAAAGAAAAGAATCCAAGCAGCCTGGAATAACTGGAGAAAAGTCACGGGTGTGTTGTGTGACAGAAAAATACAAAATAATGTAAAGGGAGAATAAAACCATCATACAATGAGACACAAGTAAAGAAAAGAATCCAAGCAGGCTGGAATAACTGGAGAAAAGTCCTGGGTGTGTTGTGTGACAGAAAAATATAAAATAATATAAAGGGAGACTAAAACCATCATAAGACTGGCCATCATGTACAGACTGGAAACTGTTCCAATGACCAAAAAGGTAGAGAAGAAACTAGAAATGTAGAAGAAATGAGGATGCTAAGCTGGAGCTTGACGAGGATGGATAAAGAAAGTAATGAGAAAATCCTGGAGTGTAGCCTATTTCAACAAACATAAGAGAAAGTAGGCTAAGGTGGTTTGGACATTTGAAAAGGAGAGATGAGGATCATGTTGGCCAAAGAGCCCTGAAGATGGAACCAGCAGGAAAAAGTTTGTAGGAAAAAAACAGCGATTTGAAATGTCAACTTTGTAACAAAAATCCTCCCATAATCAGAGCCATGATGGATGGTGCAAAGTGTACCATGAAGTGCAAAGTGTACCATTATTGCATTGTTTGTTTATTGGGTGTTTTAGGTCACTTTTGACACAACAAGGTTGACTGAATTGTATTCATTTATTTTTTAAATTGAAATGCTGAACTTTAATCTGCAGAAAACAATTTGACAGATTGTTCCACAAAATGGATGCCTTGGTTGGTGAACGTAAAAAGATTCATCAGTTTGTTGAAGCAAGCGTAAACGAATCTGTCAATCCTCATCTAGAGGAAATTAGTGACAATGTGAAACACCTCAAAGACAAATCAATCTCAAGTTCCTACCAAGTGAAACAGATGGAGCAAAGGTTTGGAAAAGGACTTTTATCTCAATTTGTTTTTCATCTTAGACCTCATTGCTTAATTGAATTGGTTATTTTAGATCAAAAGACTTTTTGCATTGGAGTATAGTACTCTCTGCTCAATCCATCTTAAAAGTATGTGGGTGAAATAAAATTTGGACCATTTCAAGAGCCCTCTTTTAGAAGTTGTATTAAAATATCTGCCCTGGTATATTGATGAATATGTGGGAGATCAAGTCTAATTAATATTCCTATGGTTTGATTGCACTTTATGATGGTCCATTACAGTGGGGGAATGGCAAAAAAAAAATGCAATATTGTGTTACCCTTTTCATTTACTTTTCTTTCTCTTTAAAAAAAAAAAAATACAGTTTGGCCCATTGTCGAGAAGAGCATTCACAGCATCTTCAAAATATGCTTGATCAACAAGATACATTTTTGAGAAAATGTAAATTTTATTCTGAGAGTCATACAAAAGTAAGGCAAGGTGGAAATAATATCTCAGCATGTGAAGGTCACTATAATCACAAGGCTCTTAATCATTCTCATGATCAAAACTCGGCATTTTCTGATGAAGGGATGAAAAGAAACTATGTCAAAACCCAATCAAGTGAACTGATTGAAAGGAACTACACCATACAGGAGATCAATTACCAAAGCAGTAGCAGATGTTCTACACCCCAAGAGAGAATAATGCAACAAGTCGAAAATAAGGTGAACAAAATACCCACACCAATTACTGTGCAAAGAGATACACACTCAAGTCATAGACAATACCTATTCAATTCACCTATGTGTAATTTAGTAAATACAAATAATTTCATTCAAACTAATACAGAATCCAAGGGGAAAAGACTGCCTTTCATTTCTCCTTTCAAAAGACCAGGATTGCTTGTGAATTATTCCAAACATGGCCCATCACCAGTTGCTACAGTCAAACCCCACAGGCATTATGATGATGATCATTGTCAAGTGAACAGCATTAATCAAAAAGGAAATGAGCAGTTATATGAAAATTATAAAAAATCCCCTGATAGAAATATCTATGGAAAGAAGACATTCAACATGGTCAAGAACAAACAAAATGAAGAGAAATATACCAACAAAGACAATACCCAAGAAAATCATTACTGGCTACGGAAAGGTATTCCTCCAATATATAATCCAAATAGCTTGTTTGCCCAGCGAACACCTCATAGATCAAAGAACAACCAGGAACATTCAAGTTCTGCTCAAATAAAATCCCGTGTAACCAAAAAGAGGCAGCATTGTGAGAATCAAGAAAAGAATGAAAAAGAGAACTGGAAAAAGAAATATGACGATTCAATCTATGATTTCAAAGACGACGGTTGTGTTGGTAGCACTCCAGGACACTCAGTAAGGTAGAGTTGAATGACTATGTAACATTGCTTTGTTTTGTTATCCATACCACATAATATCACTAAGTAGTGTTGCGGCCTTATGTCCAGCATTTTTTAACGCACTGCTGGAAAAACTTTGGATCAGGTAGATAAGACAAGCAGGTGATCAGCCCACTATGCCTGAACATTAAATGGCACAATGAGCATCACCTTTTTAGGTAATGGCCAAGTCAAGTTTTGGCCATAACAATATTTACTTTTGCATTGGTGGCAAACCCCTGAGCTATAAGAAAACTCAGCAGATTTTACCACATAAGAACAACTATTTAATATTGTACAAAATCATATTGCTGTCCAACCAGACACCTCTATGATATTGAGATTTAATTAATGGTCGTATCTCAAATGAATTTTTAAACTATCTTCTTGATTTTGGTAATCTTAAATGTTGTTTCTTATTTTATACAGACTGAAATATATTAAAGTGTAAATTATGCATAGTATGTTTCCCACATTGTAATTACTGTGTTGTATTTTGTGGATCTTCATTGACTTTAACTTTAAAATTCATTCATTAAGGATATCTATGGATTACAGAAGTTTAAAGTTTATTCATCTTATTTGAAATTGGCAGATCAAAGTTGTTACCCAGACGAATGGATCTTGAGGTAATTATAAAGTAGGAGTTTCACAAAATTTGCATTTTAACAAGGTATGAATAAATTATATATAAAAGTATGGCTCAAGTAAAAAAATTAAGTAAAGTTCATAAAGGCCTAAAATGAATTAATCTAAGGCATTTATATGAAAAATGGAGCAGTTATTGTCTAAGTCTTTAATTAAGGTGGTAGAATAGGACACTTGAAGAAGACATTTTCTTGTCAAATCCTCTTTTGTACTGTAATTATGCGTAGGGCTTAGACATGTTGGAGATAGAGCCAAAACTACTCTCAACCAAGAATGCAAAACAACCCACCCTATAATTAACAATTGATCAGATTTGATTGATTTAACCTTTACTGACACATTTGCCACTTGCTGGTGTTTTTTACCCAATGACTTTTAAAGAGTGAGTAACCCGCATTTGACACTGAAAATACCCCTTTTTGCTACTCGCATGTGTTTTTGACCCAATATTCTAATATGTAAGCATAAGAAAAGATGAAAAGCCATACATTTTAAAATGTTGGCGTCTAAAACACCCACAAGTGGCTAAGCAAAAAAAAATTCAGAGGGAAACGAAAAAAAATAAAATAATTGAGAAACAATGAAAAAACAACAATATACACAGGTAGAAAAATGAATAGACAAATCATAGGTGGAATTTCAAGTAGATATCAATTCATTTAAAGACACAGAAATTGGACATATACACTGGCTGGGTATTTTTGACCTGCAAATGGCTGTAAAGGTTGTTTCAATTGTGAATTTTACATAGATAACAATGGTACTTAAATAAACACATGTGGTATGAGAAGCAAAAGCCTTTGGCCTTTGCTTATAGGTTGATCTTTTTTTCTTTATCATTTCTTGGTTTACCTTTCAGTGTCAGGTCTGATAATAATGATGATGATATCTTGAATATCTCTATTAAAAAAACACATAACATGTTTTTTCAGTTATATTGATAAAAGAGTATACAGATCTCATAATTTTAAATGATTATGAAGCTTATCATGTGTTTGTATTTTAAAAATACATTCTTTCAATTGCTACCAAATAGGAATCAAGCCATGCTTCTTCCCCGGCCTTAACCCTAAAATTTGACTGGGCACAAACACCATCTGTGATGAGAAAGAAGCAAAGGATAATAGAATCAGGTACATTGTTGTTAACGTTGCATTTCATTGTAATACAATTTCAGTCTGCCACGTAGAGTAGTAAATGTTTAGATTACTTTAAAGAACCATTATACACTCGACTCCTCTTAATCGCAACACGACGGGAGCGGCAAATATTTTGCGATTATCCGAAATTGTAATTAACTGGGGTTGATGTGGGCCCAATAATTTAAGGTCATTTCACTACTTGACGACTATTGCACCTCTCTTATAAAGCCAGAATCACTCCCACGTTAACCATTAGAAATGATATACCGAATTCTCTTTGATATTTTCTGTCACAGGTGACAGACACATGATAGGTTTTGTTAGATTTGTCCTCAATAGCAAGGAGGCTGAAACTCTTTTGACTGTGTTATCAAAAACAATCCAATGGCCAGTCACTGAAAGTCTATGAGCTATGAATCATCTCTCCAGTGACGAGACGAAGTGATTGTTTGCAGTGGACTGTATAGACTACGTGTGTTGTCATTCCTTGCGGGCTTAATGATTGAACAAAGGTGGCTGCAGCTGTCTGCTACACCCGCAATCAGTGTAAGGCTATCATTACGGTTGTTAGCTAATGACAATGGAGACATGCGATCATCGTTTTGCAAAATGTGAAAGCAGAAAAAAGACGACCAAAAATATGAGGCACGGTGTCGCTGGCTTTGCGATTATTCACAGTCAGATCCGATTAACCAGTGATTTATATATAGAATTAATTCCGTTTCCTGGGAAAAGTTGTGATTAAGCAGCATTTGGGATTATCCGGATTGCGATTATGCGGAGTCGACTGTACTTGGCTTTGAAGTCTGAGTAGCAAACAAGAGAAATGCCCCGTGCTCTTGTATAGTAAGTAGTATGTCCTTAAGAGCCTTTAAGGCTCATAGGGCCGGAGCTTAATCCGGTTTTGGTAGCGTGAAGTGGACAAGTGACAATTTGTCACTTTCTGGATAGGCTGCTGGTCTATCGCAGAATACTTTCCCAAGACTCGTTTGAGAATTGGTACCCATTTCTACACGTGGGTCGAGTGAGGCAAACAGAGTAAAGTTTCTTGCCCAAGGAAAAAACGAAGTGCCTCAAACCCACGACCCTCGTCATGGAAGTCTGTGGTCTAGACCACTCGACCACCTCGCCTCCTTTGCTCTTGTATAGCATGGATTTTATTCTAGAAACAAATGAACTACTGCAGAGTATTTGATAGATTCATGAAGAAAATGATAACCTTCCTGACACCATGTAACACTGATATAGAGAAAGAGTAAAAATCAAACTAAGAGAGAAAGACTATGATTAGTTGGTTGTAGATTTATAAAAATAAAATCTCTCACAAAGAAATAAGACAAAGAACTGGATGTTTCTGAGATGAGAATGTTACTCTGGTCATTGCGTGGACAAGGAAAGACAGAGTGAGAAACTAAAAGGCAATTTCATCAAAGGAAAGGAATGCAGGATGAGACGATTTGAAGAGGAGAGATAAACACTCTGATGGGGAAAAAAGTTCTGAAAATAGAACATTCAGGAAAAAGAAAGAGGGGAGGACTTGATAGATGGAGATGGGTGGACAGGATCAAGGTTAACATGGAAGATGGAAGTTGAGGCAGATGACACTATGGACTGGTTAAGATGGATAAAATATGTTCACTGTATGACCTGCAACTTGTAGGACAAATTGAAAGAAGTATGTTCTAAATCAAACCCTTGTTTTGTCTTTCTTCTTTTTTTAATGACTTTATTCAAGTTTTTTGCACTCCATTCTTCAAGCTTCTTGCATTTCTCTTCAATACTTCAAAGCCTCCATCAGCTATAATCCACGCTTACTCTCAGAGGTCTTCTTTTTTAAAAACAGTTTTAGATTCTGGAATGTTATTTTATTACTGTCCTTGTATTGATATTTATTCATATCCACAGGCACAATGAAGTATTGGGTAAATTTTCAGAATAAAGGTAGCTGGAGGAGACTTCCACTTACAATAAACTGATTAAAACTTAAAATTGTTTAATAAAAATAGACTATTACATGAGACACATGAATGTATTTGATTTAATCTATTCATGAATTCGATGAGTACTTACATACATCTCCAAAGAGCATTTATTTATCTGATCTCTGTAACAAAGCCAAAATTTTGATGATGTGTACAATATGTACTCAAGTCAGAATAATGAAATAATTACAAAGGCATGTTTTGAAGATAATCAATGATAATACACTCTAGTACATATACAGTGAACACGCATAAACTAGCATTATCTATCATCGTTGACTTGAAGATAATATAGTGAAATAGCGATACAGCGAAATAAATTGTGCTGTCCCTGAAATATTGTTATATTCATGCTAGAGTATCTAGCAGTTCATTGGAAATTTATGCAGTCGTCACTGCACTAATATTTTGTTTTGAATATATTTCTCTCATAATTGCCTTTGTTTGATCTTTCTCTTACAGATTATTTACGGAAAAGGAAAACTAACAACCAAGACGAGACTTTACTTTTGGACATACATTGAAGTGCATTTCAGAAATATCGTTAACACAGTGCACAGGAAGCTTTTGTGGAATATTTCTTTGTCAAATTCACATATCCCTCAACCTCACTGCTAATGCTTAACTTCAGTCATTTTTTTTTTCTCACATCAAAATCAATCTTTTCAGATTCTTTAAAACAATTTATTGTCAATTGCCCCACTTATTGTATCGCTTATGTCAAGTTTCTTATTCAAGAATCACCAAGACACTGTCATTAGAAATAGGCTTAGCTTTAGCGACCCCTTCCTGTCATAAGAGAAAGTAAGATACCAAGCAAACTTGCTTGAGGATGTTTTCATCTGAGTGTACCACTTGCCAATTTATTCTGTGTTTTTGTGCCTTTGTATGTACAATATCTGTTTTTGTTTTTTACTTTTTACTATAAGTATAATGTTGCATTATTCAGTCATGAAATAACAACTTATTACCCCCCTTAAAATATCATGAAAGTGAAAGCAAAAACAAAAACAAAAACAACCTCTCATTATTATACTTTCTTCGTTGTATCCACAGGGAAACATTGATACTATCAGATGTAAGATTGAGATATGAAGGGAATTTTTCAATTGCCATATTATCATTGGAAGGATACAGGTAGCTGGGGGGCGTTCAACTGACCCTGACCTGTTACTATTTCCAAGTACGAAGTGACCATTATAGTGTCAAAGTGCTTCTTGTCTAACAAACAAACAAATATTCTCATTAAAATTTATTTCTTGTATTCTGGGTTTTTTCCTTCAATTTTTTCTTAAAGTTTACCTTGTCAGAGAGGATAATGTTCCAAAAACAAACTTTCTTTAAAAAAACCCACGAATCTATTGTTCTTTGGAGAATTCTGACGTATCTAAACCCATTCAATTACTTAACTGTTTTGAGTTGTCTTTAATTTTGTTAAAAAAGTATTTGAGTTTGAGTGGATGTTTCCGACAACGGTTAGGCAGCTAAACCTGACACCGAAAGGTATAACAGGAATTGATAGAGAAAGAAAGACTGCTAAACAAGTTTGAAAGTGGTGTAACACTCGTTTGACCATAACAGCAATACGATAATTATCACTACCTATTTCTTCATTTCCTTTGGCATGCAATAGCTGTTCATTAGCATTGTTTTACCGAGTTCCTTTTTAAAAAATTTTGAATGGGAGTGACAGTAACAGTACTGGTAACAGAAATTTAGAAAATTAATGGTTTATATTTATACATTGCTAGTGACCTCATTCTGTTTTTGGCTGCTTCTAAAATGTTCATTACCCGGTATATGACTTTGTTAGTGTTTAAATATTCTGAGTATGGGCTGTATTTTGGGGTGGGTCATGACGTAACCTTCCCCTGTAACCAATTGAATGATTTTTTTTTAATGTTCCGAGTGGAGTGGTCAGATTGCTGTTACAAAACAAAAGCATTTTCTCTGGATCAAAAGATAATTATTGATAATATTTTGGGTTGGTCATTCATGTAGCTTCTCTCTTCCCCTTGAATCTCTATAGAACGTCGGTGTTGTGGTGCTTAGGGTGATCAAGTTGTCATTTTGTATACTTTGGGACAGTCTTTGAAGTCATTATTCCTGATGTAGTGATGTTAAAACTATTTTATTGTGAAACTTGTGTGTTGTGAATGCTAGTCAACTACACGCAACAACACAACCGTTGGGCTGGACTTCACTAGAGTAAAGCACAACTGAAGATCGACTCAAGCAATTTTAGGCCTATTGCATAACTGTATCAGCTATTATTCATTCCGTTACTAAAAATATTTCAAACAATGGAAATAAAAAAGTGAAGTTACAGACGGTTGGGTTATACCACATGACTGCTTTGATCTGTAATTACTTATTTATTAACTACAGTAAAACCTTGTTATACTGCCTCCTGCTAAACCGCCATTCCTGCACATCGTCTGCTTTTTGCTGTGGTACTGAACAGATACTATACAAAAACAGTGAAATAACTCATTATACTGCCATCTGCCAATAGTTCATCATTTACATTTGTGAATAAA
>JARBEP010332906.1:0-33124 GCA_030265255.1 Tritonia festiva
TGATTTGAGGGATGCTAATTTGAGGGGTGCTAATTTGAGGAATGCTGATTTGGAGGGTGTTGATTTGAGGGGTGCTAATTTGAGGGGTGCTAATTTGGAGGGTGTTGATTTGAGGGATGCTAATTTGAGGGGTGCTAATTTGAGGAATGCTGATTTGGAGGATGCTGATTTGAGGGGTGCTAATTTGAGGGGTGCTAATTTGGAGGGTGTTGATTTGAGGGGTGCTGATTTGGAGGGTGCTGATTTGAGGGGTGCTGATTTGGAGGATGCTGATTTGGAGGATGCTAAAATTCCTATATACTCAAAATATAACATAGTATTTATTAATAATAAACTTAAAGTAGGATGTGAGACAAAAACAGCTGAAGAATGGGGAAAATGGCTCGAATCAGATGAAGAATTTGACACAAAAAGAGGAACTGATTCTTTCAGAAGAATTGAAGCTCATATTAGAGCGTGTGTAACTTATTTGAAATTTTTAAATAACTAAAATAGACATAGAAATGGAAAAGATAGACAAAATTAAGCAATTGTTTAGCGAAATAGAGGACAAGCAAAAATTTTATAAAGCAATAGCAGATGCTTTTGAAATACAGACTAATTCTGTTCGGACAAATTGGTTTTATTTATTTGAAATACCAGAAAAAAGGGGGTTGCAAGACCAAGTTATCGCCTCTATGGAACGCTATATTACTATTCAAAACAATGTTAAAGTTAAAGCATAATGAAATCATCTGAAATAATAGAGGCAAGCCTAAAAGCAATGGCAATCTTTGATGCAAATAATACCTGTATGAGCGTGAAAGATTGTGCTTTATTTTTAGGAGTGTGCCGACAAACAGTTATTACTCGGATTGAAGATAAAATTATAAATGCTACTTTTTTAAAGGGTAGTTACCATATTCCAAAGATACAATTTATGCAGGATTTGGTAGAAAAATTAGAATTAGAATCGGATAGTTAAGGGCTTGGTTTCCCTCCTTTGTTGGGGAATATAAGGGGGTAGTATAAAAGAAAACGCCCCCAAAAAAAAACCTTGCAAGTCAAATAACGGAAGACGAAATCATTATATAATATTAAAAACATTACAAATATATGAAAAATATATTAAAAGAATTACGAAAACCTTTAGACATCAAAGATGTTGACTTTAGAATTCAATCAATTAATAAAGGTGGTTATGCTACTATTCTAGCTTACAAAGATGCTAGAGTTGATATGAATAGACTTGATGAAGTTTGCGGTGCTTTATGGCAAGATAGGTATGAGCTAATTGACGGACAGTTATTTTGCAGTATTGGAATTAAAATTGATAACGATTGGATTTGGAGGCAAGATGTTGGCACTGAAAGTATAACCGAAAAAACAAAAGGTCGAGCGTCTGATGCGTTTAAACGTGGGGGTTTCCGATGGGGTATCGGTAGAGAATTATATGACTATCCGATAATACAAGTAAAATTAAACAAAGGAGTTGAATATACTGAAATAAACGGAAAAGCGAAGCAATCTTGGGGGCTACAATTAAATAACTGGACTTGGGCTTCCGAATTTAAAGACGGAAAACTTGTAAAACTTACCGCAACAGATGAAAAAGGAATTTTGCGATTTAATTCATCGGAAAAAAATAGCACACCAAGTACCCAAAAATCTGCACCACCTCAAAAAAAAGCTAAACCAACTTTAAATGTTATGGATAGTGAGAAAAACTTCACGAATCAATGGCTAAATTTAGTAGAAGCAATTGATAGCAAAAAGGTAAAAAGTGTTGCAGATGTGGAAAAACACTACTTATTAAGTCAAGAAATAAAATCAAAAATAGAACAAAAATTTAATCTTAAAACAGCGTAATTATGGGAGCAACAAGCGAGTTGTATATAAAAATACAAGATGAAATGATGAATAAAATTCATCAAACAAAAGAGGGCGAAATAACAACATTAGACACCCTTATTTACCTTGAGCAACAACGTAAAAATTTGGAAGAAACTTTAACTATTGTAAAGGGTTTTAAGGATGAGCATATAGACCTTATTTCAAGCGAAGCATCAGAATATAAAGAGGGGTATAAGGGCTACCTCGTGGAGGTAAGAAGTGGCGGAAAGATGTACGATTATAAAGATATAGAAGAATGGAAAATTGCCGATTCCAACAAAAAAGAAATAGAAAAGAAGTACAAAATAGCCTTTGAAAGCAATCAAAAAGGAATGATGTCGGTTACCGAAGATGGCGAAGTAATGGAATTACCTACTATTTCTTATAGGAAATCATCGGTAGTTGTAAAAAAGAAAAAATGAAAATATTTCTTGTAAAACAGCTTAACAACACCCTAAAGGTAGCTTATAACTCCGATTACGATAAGATAAAAAAATTGAAGGTCGGCGAGGAGTACCAATGTGAAATCAAACAACCCAGAAATATCAAATTTCACAGAAAGTTTTTTGCACTAATAAATATGGTGTTTGATAATCAAGAGCAGTACAAAAGTGCAGACAGACTGCGGAAAGATTTAATAATTGAAGCGGGTTTTTATGATGAGTGGGTGGATTTTCAAGGCGAAATTAAGCAAGAAGCAAAAAGCATCAGCTTTGCAAAAATGACGGAATTTGAATTTGGCGAATTATACTCTAAAATATTAGATGTTATCGTAGCTTATTTCAATTTTGAAAGGCAGGGTATAATAGATAATATAGAGCAATTTTATTAAAAAGAAAAAACTATACAAAAATGAAAAATTTTAAAGAAGCATACAAATACATTACTGAAAAAGCCAAAGAGTTAAACGCTTGTAAAGACGAATATAAAAAGGCATTAGAAGCTAAAAACTTTGATGAATTATTTGAAGTAATAAGAAAAAACTGTGGATGGGATCGCTTTGACAAATTATTAAATAATGACTTGTCTGTTAAGTATTTCGGTATTTCTCTTCTGAATTTATTGAATTCAGGAGCAGACAACGCTGGATACAGTAATAGTGGAAACAGGAATAGTGGAGACGGTAATAGTGGAGACGGTAATAGTGGAAACTGGAATAGTGGAAGCAGGAATAGCGGATATAGGAATAGCGGATACTGGAATAGTGGAAGCAGGAATAGTGGAGACAGTAATAGTGGAAGCAGGAATAGTGGAGACAGTAATAGTGGAGACTGGAATAGTGGAGACTGGAATAGTGGAGACTTTAATAGTGGATATTTTAACACTTTAATTCCAGAGACTATTAACATTTTTGACAAGCCTTGTAAAAGAGAAGATTGGAATAATGCAGAAAAGCCTAATTTCATTTACAACATTTTACTCACTGAATGGATTGATTATAAAAAAATGACTGATGATGAAAAAATAAAACATCCAAAAGCATTCACTTGTGGTGGTTACTTGAAAGAACACTCATATAAAGATGCTTGGAAAAAAGCATTTAAAAACGCTACATCAAAAGAAATTAGATTACTAAAATCCTTGCCAAATTTTGATGCTAAAGTTTTTGAAAGAATTACTGGAATCAAAATTGAATAGATTATGATGAAATAGATGCAAATACAAGTTTAATAGAAGAAAAATTTAACTTTCAAAATAAAAATGAAAACAAAACAAGAAGTGCTAAAATTTATTAAGGAAAATAAATTAGCAAAAGGAAAGGTCATAGATTCCTGTTTAGTATATCTTAATGGCTTTGAATTTAAAACAGAAAAGCAGGGTTATAAATTATATGACTTTCAAAATAAAAAGCCCAGTAAAAGTAAAGTTGCTGGTTGAGGATGAAGCGGGAAAAATACATAAGCTACAAGTACGCCCAAAACACATTTTAAAACTTGTAGAAATTGACACAGGGTGTAACGTGCAAGTAAGCTGCACTAATGAAAATGATAATTTAATAGTTGAGGATATAATCGCAATATAATGAACACGCTAAACAGCATAAAAATAACGGTAGAAAGAATTACAGGCTTTGAGTTCGTAAAGGACACGTCAAGGGTTGTAGGTGTAGCAGATGCAAGGCGTATTTATTGCCACTTGGCAAGGAGTTTAACGGGCTTTACTTTCAAAGAAATTGGCGAGTTTATAAACAAAGACCACAGCGTTGTCGTACACCACGTAAAGAAAACCGAGAGGTTATTAGAGTTTGATAAAAAATTTGAAAGGCTTTATACAATGTGCTTAAAATCATTACCACAAATAGACGATGAAAAACAATTTTTGGATAAATACAATTACCATTTAAGCCAAGCAAGGTTATACAGAAAGAAACTTAAAAAAATTACTCAATAATGTCAAAAGACCCAGCAGCATTATTATACATAGATAAGTACCTAATTGCAACCTCTGAAATGGACTCCGACTGTGTTGGGTGGTATACTAAACTAATATTGCATCAATATGATAAAGGCAGCTTGCCTAATGATGTGGAAAAATTAGCATCGCTTTGTAATGTTAGATTTTCCGAGTTTCAAAGGTTTAACCAAGTGTTTAACCAAGTGCTTAAACATAAGTTTAAACAAAATGAAAGCGGAAGACTTGAACAGGATTTTGCAAAAGAAATAATACAGAAGCGAAAAATATTTAAAAATAAACGCTCAAATGCTGGTAAATGGGGCTATGCCATAAAATTTATTAAAAAGCATTTTTATTTAAAAGAAGAAGAAATAGTGTTTTTAAAAGAAAACTTAAACCTTAATGAATTTGATTTAAAAAACGAGCAAGTGTTTAAGCAAATGGTTAAACAAACCTTAAGGCTATTTATAAATGTAGATAAAGATAAAGATAAAGATAAAGAAGAAAATAAAAAAGGGGGTATGGGGGAAAAAACAAAACCCGAAGTTTTAAAAACTGAAATATGTCCAACTTTTGAGGGTTTTTGGCAGGAGTACGATAAAAAAGTAGGGCAAAGAGAGAAAATAAAAAAGCGGTGGGAATCTTTAAATAAGCGAGTTAAGGAGGAAATAATGGCATATATACCAAAATACAAAAATGCTGAACCAAACAAAAAATACAGGAAAAATCCACAAACATTTCTCAACAACGAGGGGTGGAATGACGAAATAATCAAAAATGAAAACAAGCAATCAAATAGCCGTAAAAAAACAGTCCAGTATAGCGACGATTTCAAACGAGGTATTTTTGAAAAGTTACAGTCTAAATAATTGCTTAAAGGCTTATAGAAACCTTGTGATTGTAGATGATTGTTTCGAGAGTAAATCTCCGAGTTTAGCAGCAATACAACGAGAAAAAGGAGAGCCTTTCACGGAAGCATTTATGGCGGCCTGGTTAATGAATCTCAATGAGATTTTGAACCTAAATAAACCAATGACCGAATCGCAAATTATTCTTTGTGTTGCTGAAATAATGAACAACTACACCTCTTTAAAGATTGCAGATTTAACACTTTTATTCAAAAGGATTATGGCGGGAGATTTCGGAGAGTTTTACGAAAGTATTTCAATTCCTAAAGTGCTAACATTTTTTAGAAAGTACACCGATGAGAGAATGAATCGCGCTTATGAAATTAACAACGCTAAACATCAAGAATATAAATCGGGAGACCCTTTTAACATTTCAAAAAATATAAAAAGGATTTGGAAAGGAACGCCCTCAAAATAGCAATCATTAAAAAACAAATAAAAATAAAGTGCTTGAGGTGTTGAGTATGCTTCAAGGGAAAAAAGAAGGCAAAACAACGGATAAACAATTAGAAAACGAATGTAAAAGACTATCATTAATAGATTATTTCAAAGAACAATTAAAATTAAAAAACAAGTAGAATGGAAACAACAACAAAAGAAAAGGAACTACAAAAAGAAGTAGATACCTTAAAAGATGAAGTTAAAGAATTGAAGGATAGCGTAGAAGTTAAAGACCAAGAAATATCCGACTTAGAGGATGAAGTTAAAGAATTGAAGGATAGCGTAGAAGTTAAACACCAAGAAATAATCGAGTTAGAAAATGAATTTGACAAACTTGAAGAGCAAGTAAGCGAGTTGCAGTCTAACGAGCCTTTTATTATAGACGGCACTCCTTACGATAATTTAAGAGGTAAAATGGTTTTTGAAAAACTATTCGGAAATCTTGAACACGTGCCAATTAACGAATTAGAATCATTAGTAGAAAAATACGCAGTATTATGAAATTAAACATTAACAGTAAAGATTTATTAAAAGCTACAGGAATAGTTGGAGCTTGTGTGAAACCGAAAAATACGATGCCGATTTTGGATAATCTATTGTTTTTAATTTCGGATAGAAAACTAACAATTATAGCGGATAATTTAGAGATATGCTCTCAAATTGAAGTAGCAGTTGATTGCGATGAGGAACTAAAAACTTGCATCCCTTATAAATTGTTTTCAGATATTTTAAAAGGATTTCCAAACACCTCTTTAGAATTAACTTTTACGGAAAAAACCCTGCAATTAAAATCATCTTCCGGGACTTACAACATCCCTTTAATGAACGCAGATGAATTTCCAAGACCTAAAGAGTTAACAGATGCTGAAACCATTAAATTAAATGGAGTTGAATTTGCTGAAGCATTGAAAAAGGCTGTATTGTTTAGCGAACGAGAAAGCATTACTAATATGCATAATATCTTAATTCAAGTAGGCAACAAGGATGTTAAAATTGCAAGTACAGATGGCTCGGTAATTTATGAGTATTCCTTAGACGCTCAAGGTAACGATAGTCAAATATTAATATCTCGAGACATTGCTAGATACTTAACTCAAACAGTAACTCGAGAGCAAGAAATTGAGTTAAACTACACAGATAGTCATTTATTGGTAAAACTTGAAAACAGGGTAATTACTGCAATTAAATCGCAAGGTAAATTCCCTTCTTATGTTAGAATTTTCGAGTCGCTAAATCCAAACAAATCTTTAAAAATTGACAAAGATGTTATAGCATCTGCTATTAAAAGATTGTACGGAATTACAGACCAAAACAACTACACTTTAGTATTTGATTTGAAAGGAGATAATTTAGAATTATCCTTTAATAACGACCTGTTAAGTTACAACGCAAAAGAAACTCTTAAGTGTGAGTATGACGGCGAGGATATTACCATAGGTTTCAATGCAAGTTATTTAATGAACATGGTATATACTTTTGACGAGGATATTAAAATGGAGTTTCTACAAAACGACAAGCCATGTTTATTCTACGCAGAAAATACTAGAGCATTAGTAGCACCGATGAAACTATGATTTTACTCGATTTATTTAGTGGCATTGGCGGTTTTCATCTAGGTCTTGAAAAACTAAAATCAAAACAAAGATGTTTTGTAGATTCTTTTAATTCAAGTTTTGTTAATTCTTTAGATTTCTACTTAATAAATGATAGGTGGGAAAAAGAGGAAATAGAATCTAATTTTAAAGGCATTTCAGAGCCTTGGCATTTTTTAATAGAGAAACCATCTAACAATTATAAATGGCTTGTATCATTTCATAAAAAGTTAGTTAAAAAATTAAAAAAATGATCAGTCAAAAATTAGCAGGATTAATGACAAGCAAAACCAATGTTTATGAAACGCCGCAAGATTTTTTTAACAAATTAAATGAAAAATATAATTTTGAGGTTGATGTTTGTGCGTTGCCTGAAAATGCGAAGTGTAAACGTTTTTTTACTCCTGAAATTGATGGTTTAACTCAAGATTGGAGCAAATTCAAATCTTGCTGGATGACCCCCCCCCATATGGACGTGAAATCTCAAAATGGATTCAAAAAGCTTATGAAGAATCGCAAAAAGGAACAATAGTGGTTGCACTATTACCCGCAAGAACAGATACTAACTGGTTTCATAACTATATTTACGGGAATTTTGATATTGAATTTATTAAAGGACGATTAAAATTTAGCAAATCAAAAAATGCAGCTCCATTTCCCAGCATGGTTGTAAAAATGGAAAACCAAAAATACATACAAAACCAAAATATATAATATTATGAAAACAAAACAAGAAGTGCTAAAATTTATTAAGGAAAATAAATTAGCAAAAGGAAAGGTCATAGATTCCTGTTTAGTATATCTTAATGGCTTTGAATTTAAAACAGAAAATCAGGGTTATAAATTATATGATTTTCAAGGAACAGACCTAATTGGAGATAAAGCAAAAGGCGAGGTAGTAGAGTGCTATTTATATAGAGACGGCTTTGAATTTAAAACAGAAGGAAAAGGTTATGAAATATACGACTTAAACTAAAAGTTTTTCAACACTTTAATAGAGTTAGAACTATTAGTGTTAAGGATAGTTTCTTTGATAGGCATTTGATATTCGTATATAATTTGCCAATCATTTATTAAAGTATAACTACCTAAAAATTGAACAGATTTTAGATTCCAATTATAACCCATTCCAAAGCCAAATTTCGCTCTTTTTTTTGTTAAAGTTTCTGTTCTAAATATTGTTTTTTTTATTGTATCTACTCTGCGAACATATTTAGGGAATAATGGCTTATAAGTAAAAGTGGCACTATATAAATTACCATTAAAATAATTATTGACATCAATAGTGCCGTTTAGTAGGCTATCTTTAAATATTACTTTGAAATTTTTAAGTTTTTCTTTGTATATAGTGTCTCTAATAGTGTCGTGTTTGCTCTTATACACTATTTTAGGCTTTGGATTTAATATTATTCCTTTCGTAATTATATATCTTTTAAACACTGCTATACTATCTATTTTCCATGTTCCTTTTACATAAGTAGTGTCTATTACCGTAGTTGTTTCTTTTTTTGTATAGCCACCTAAAGATGTTATTACGAAAGTTTTTAGCCAATTTTGGAACATATAAATTAATACCAAAATTATTAGAATTGTTAATATTTGGTATATTTTTTTCATAAGAAATATAAGATTGATTCGTCTATTCGTCTTTTAAATAACCCTTTTACTACCTTGCCTTTAGCATATTCCCAACGTAAAAATTCCCTTACAATAATCGGGTCGTTTGGATTGACATTTATTTTTTTAAGCAAGGTAGAGCGTTGCAAATTGCCAACTCCAACGTTATAAGTAAAGCTAACAAGAGCGTCAAATTGGTTTTGGTTTATATCACTCTTTATATACCTATTTACGGCATCTTCATAGCTAACTAACATTTTAAGTAATAATTTTTCTGCCTGCTCCTCTGTAATTGGCTCATCGTCTAAGGTTACTTTACCTCCAGTGGGGTAATAAGTTGCTCCGTAGCCTATCGTAGGCACTCCTGCAGGACACAAATAAGGTTTGCTTCTAAATCCCTCATACTTTTTAATAAGTTCAATTCCTTTTTGTGATATTTTCATTGTAATTTATCGGTTTTATCCATTTTATCCGTTGTTTTAAGTTCTTTTAAATCAAGGTTGGATTGAAATTTCCTAATTTTTTCAATCCAACCTATTGGTGGAAACTTTCCATTAGTTAAAATGCTAATATTGACAAAGGCAGACCCAGCGGGGTAAAGAAATACTGTTAAATTTGTTACCAGTTTGAAGTATTTCGCTAACCATTCTGCATCTTTTAAAATGAAATTGAACATTTCAAAAAGAATATATCCAGCAACCGTTAATCCCATTTTTACAAGCAAGCCTTTTAAATTCTCTTTCCAGCTGAAATCTCTCAATTTAAAAGCGTGGAGTATTGTACCAATGACATGGTCAATGATTATTGCAACTGAAATAATTGATATAAACTCAATATTATCAATAGCCCAAGACTTAAATTTATCCAGTAACAAAGCTATTGGCGAAGCTGACACCGCTAAAATTATACTTGATTTTATTTTAGCTATTATAGTTCCTTTATGACTCACCAATAACTGTTTAGCTATGAAATTTAAAATACTCATTTATTTAATTTTTAATTGTTTATTTTTTAAACGTCTCTGTAACTAATGTTGTTTACTTTTATTTGATTATTTATCGTAACTCCGTCGAATACGGTTGTTCTTACAGGTGTTACAATTGGCGGGGTAACTGGTGTTACCGGTGCAGATATTAACTTCCACTTAACTAAAAGGTTATTAGAAATGGTTTCAAAATTATCCCTAACCCATTGCTCCTGGCTCTTATCAAATACATAGAATTCAGCTATTTCACCTGTAAAACCCCTAGCACTTCTACCTCTAGATGGGTTACCTATCTGCGATAAATGTAGTCCTGCACCTACTTCTGCAATTAACACATGATACTTATCATCTTTTCCTTTGGTAGTTATATCAGTAACCTTACCATCTAGATAAGAGGGTGTTGTTATGGTCCCGTATCGGGAGTCAACATAAGAATTAGCCGAACCCGTGTTAGGATGAAAAGCTATATCGGTATGGTCAGTTGCAAAAAATCCATCAGCCCATTTCAGAGTGGTCTTTGGGGGAGTTAGATTAAATTTTAATACGACAACTATGATAGCATCTTGAACTCGTGTGAATTTAACGTTGTCTTTTTCAGCATTACTAAAAGACATTACATTCTTAGTAGCATCTCCACTATAAGGCATTAGCGTAACACCTTTTTGGCTATCAACCCCTTTACTGCTTGTAATTCCATTAACAGTTGTTATATTGGATGCGTCGATATGTACAGTAGCCTTCTTATCTAAGGCTGAATAGATATCAAACAACACACGCCATTTTTGGTGCAACTCGTTGTATATTAAAGCCTTATTGTCATCTACAAATTGCTTATGACTGTTATCTAAGACAATCAATTCGGCAATATCACCAACAAAACCCCTAACGCTTCTACCTTGTCCCGGAGACCCTATCCGTTGTATATACTTATCTCCTTTAACTTCGGCTATGAGTATATGCCATTTATTATCACGTAACTTTTGAGTTAAGTCAGTGTTCACGCCGTCAAATGACGATGGATTGATTACAGAACTTTTTGTACTGCTAAGAATAAACTTTTCACGGATACTTGCATCCTCATCGGATGGTAAGAATGGTTCGTCAATGTCATCAGAAAATAGTATATTTTTCCAAAAACTACCTTGACCTTCGCCAAATTTATAGACTAAAATAATCAAAGGATTTTTTAATCGAACAAAATTAATATTACTCTTAACAGTGTCAAAATTAAAGGTGTGCAAGTTATCTGCACCTGAAATTGGCTCTAAAGTGGTGCCAATATAGTTACTAACCCCTTTCTCATTAACAATATCAAGCTCGTCTTTTACGGATGCTCCGTCAATATGAGTGGTTGATTTAGCAGATAATTGATGAATAGTGGTGCTAGGTGTGCCTGATTGCCCTGATAAACCAATCGACCACATATCTCTATCTACAAATACCCCTTTTGCAACAGCAACAGCAGTATCACCTAAAGTGGTTACAATGCTTAATGTTAGTACGGAATTAGATTTGTCGTGTCCAGTTAAATAGAAAAAGTACAAATAATCATCAGCGTCATACCCAACAAATATATAACTTGTGGTTAATGTGCCACTATTTAGTGCATAAGCTCTTTCTAATATTTCTTCATTCAATCCGTGTAGTGTAATATTAACAATTCCACTTGAGGTATCATCGCTTCCGTTAATGTAACCCTTAAGTTGCATATTTATAAGCCTTTTGTCATTACGCTTATATCTTGTTTTAATCTTTAATAAGTTATATTTAGTATCATCTGTCAATGCTTTAAACTCTCTATTAGTTATATTATCAACAACAATTACGTCATTGTTTCCTGTATCTATAGGTACGTTTTTTAAGTCGGCAAACTCACCCGAAAAATGAGGTGTTATCGCAGGTTTATTTGCTAAGTCATCATAATTTCCTGAAAAAATATTTGGTTTGTTGCTCAAATCTTCATAATCACCAGAAAAGCCTGAACCACTACCCGACCCCACGCCGTCGGCCCCTCCTTTTCTAAAAACTATCTGCCGTAAAGAATTTAAAAAATCTTGTGCGTTAGGAAAATCAGTTATTTTTTTGCCAGCTACAATCAAAGTATCAATATCTGGAATAGTGATACTTTGTGTGCGGTCATAAACATTTACAATAATTATCTCTTTATTTATATACTTTACCCTATATACCTTTGGGAATATTTCGCCGTTGAGTAAAAAAGAGTTGTCGTCGTGTTTTTCTATATTTATCATAACTTTTTGTTTTTAAATTTTAATATAAAATTGCTCCCCAAGTGCTTCTCCGTTAAAATTGAAATATTTTTCTATGAACATTTTGACAAGTTTTTTTTGAATGTTGGTTAAGGTTGGATGAAAAGTTAAAGCGTCGCCTATGTTGTCTTTAAACAAATATTTTTGCACAGTATCGTAATTAGGATAGCCGATTTCTATCGGCTCATCGCCTTTTAGTTTACCGCCATTTTCTATATATTTTAATAAACTTCTGGTTTCTGTATTTCCGTCTTTTTTTGTAATTTTTACCAGGGTTTCTATTTCGCTTTTTTTGGTAAACACTCTTGTATCAGTAGCTATTATTTTGATTGGTTTTTTCTTAGAATCATCACCAATAATAGGCTCTTCTTTATACAAACAAAATGATATTTTGATTTTTTTTAGGAGCGGGTTGTCAACAAATTCAAAATCTGAACATAAAATATTTTCTATTATTTCGTCCGTTATAGGGTTGACATAATTGCTGCTTTTTAATATCGGTTTCATCTTTTTTTTTTTTAATTTTTTGACATTGGGAAGTTGTTTCTCTTTGTAACACTTACATTCTTAAAGCTATCACTTTCAAATCCTAGCTTCCACCCAGTTTCCCACTTTTCTTTTTCTAGGTTAAGATATGATAATGCTACACGGTGTACGACTATCGAAACATTATTCCAAATGCTATTTAACTCCCCTATATAAACACAAGCCTTATCTCCTTTTCTGCCATATCTAACTGTATAATTTACGGAAGCCTCAGAGCCAATTATTTGGGCAGATGGATATATCCAGTTTTTAGAGGGTGCATATGCATACCCAGATAAAATGGCTTCAAAAGATTTATTTACCTTAAAACAAGTTACACTTACATATATTTTAACCATTGTATATGTAAAGCCAACCGGTAACACTATCTCGATAGCGCCTGTGCTAGTTGCTATATCTTTTTTATAATAAGTAGCATCTTTTGGGGTTACTACAAGTAGCCCTTGCAAGGGGGTTATGGGGCTTTCTAAATCATGTACCCTTTGCGAAATATCAGGATATGAAAATAAAATAGGTTGCAAAGCAGTAATTAAAGTGATGACACTACTATATGTAGTGCCGTCTAATTCTATATCGTTAATTTTTGTTGGAGTTAGCGCTTCTAATCTACTATCGTAAGCACTAACTATTTTTATTGCATCTCCTAAGTTAATAGCGATAAAAAATTTATGATATGGCACTCCATTAATGGTAAAAGTTACATTGTCTTTCTTTTTTATTATTGCTTTCATCGTGTTATTGTGCTAAATCTAAAAGTTGTTTTTTTTTCGTTGCAACCAGCATTCCAAAGTGGATAATTTGAAATATTCCTAATGATATATTTTTCCACCTGAAACCAATATTGTGTTGCTGTTTGCTGACTTAATTTATATACTTCCTTTCGGCTTGTTCTGCCTACGGTCATCCCATTTTGCGTTTGCTTTTCTACATAGCCAAAGGGGCTATCCGTCTGCGTTCCGTGCAAAATATAACGTGCATAAGCAAATAAGCAAAGCACTTTTTTTATACCAGGACTTTCCATTTTAACGCCGTTGTAGAGATATTCTTTTTCTTCCAAAAGGTCTTTATATTTCGAAACATCCGATAGCATAGCAAAGTAAAAGGTGTCGCCCAAAAGTGGGCATAAATCCATTATTTGAGCATCCTCAATAAATTGATTTATAGTTATATCCCTTACCGACTTTGAAATCTGCCGATATTTAGCAATATCAATTTTTGTTATTAGTCGCATCTTGAACAATTTTAGGAGTTACTAATGGAATTACGTTTAATCCTGCTTCGGGCATTTCAAAATCTTGAAATAATGATAATAAGGGATTTAATATTTCTGTTTCAATGTTGTTTATATCTTCTTCGCGTTGCTCTTGATAAAATAATTTTGCCGATTCCAACAAAGCCCCAGAGTTACCAAAAATAGACTTGTCGTTATTTTCTATTAAAATAGCCGGAATCCCTAAAGACTTCTGAATATTATTACTAACGCTTGTTTCCGTGTGAGCAAAAAGTTTATCATTGATATTCGTATCTACATTAATGAATTTTATTGTTTTATCAATATCATCACCTTCTAATTCTGTTTCAATATGAAAAGAACCGCCAACATTATCGGCTCCTAAAAAATTTTCTAATTCTTTTCTAAACTTATCTCTTTCATTTAACAAATACTTCTTTTCAGCGTTTTGTTCATCATTTAAAAGTTCATTTGGTCTATTTAAATCATTGCCTATCATTGGCGGGGTGATGACTATTTGTTTTCCAAAAAAACCTTTTCGCAAAGAGATATTTTTAAACTGACTAATTCTATACTCAGAATCTGCATCATCTAAAATATTGTCCAGATGGCATAATGGATAAATGGTATCTTCAGGATTGTAAAAAAACACTTGCCCTTTGTAATTTTCAATACCTTTTACTTCATCAATTTGTGATGTAATAACCTCTTTGATAGGATTATAAACATCTATTGCGTTTATCTTTCTTTTATCAAATTTTCCATTATCTTTTTGCCAATTATCGTAAATTAAAATTTTACCATTGTATTTTTTATCGTCTTTTTTGCCAACCCGGCAATGCTTATATGGTAATACTTTTAAGCTCGATATTTGATAATTTAAGTCATAATTTATATGTATAAATGCTCCATTATGGTAGGCGAAGGAGTGTGCTACATTAACTAAAAATTTCAGTAAAGTAACATTGTCTTTTTTGTTTACAATAAATTTATTTAATTCATCGCCAAGCCCCTTTCCAACTATATATTTCCGAAATAATTTTGTTGCTGGTTTTCCCGTTGCCGAATTATTTATAATTCTTTCTATTCTTTCGGGGTAGGCATTATCGTAGCCATTGGCATATATACCAAGCGACTTATCAAAAGTAATAAGTCGCTTGGCTAATTCAATTATTTTGGCGGATACAATATTTGCCATTTTTCTTTACATTTACTTTCGATTAGCTGCTTTATTAACAGATTTTTTGACAATTACTTTTGGTATCTTATCAAATAAATCTTTGCCTCTTGGATGATTATCAAGCAATTTTTTAGCGTAAACATCTGTTATATTATCATTATTTACATAAATGGGACTTCCAAATTCCAAAGGAATATTTTCGTACATTTTTTTAAGAATGTACCCACTATTATTTTTTTTGATTTCGTTCATAACTTTTATCTTTTTTAAATACTTTTGAAAATTTTCGTTAAATTCTTTACATCCTAAGCAAATATCTTGATTAAAAAGTGCTTTGTAATCTCGTGCAAAAGCAAAAATTAAGCGATTTCCGTTTTCATCTCTTTTTCCGTTTAAAATTTCCTTTGAATTATACTTTTCCCAATTCATTAAGCATTTGTAAACTTGTTCCCAAAGGCAGTTAGTGTTGTGGCATAATCAGTATCTCTAAGGATGTGAGGCAAATAAGGCTCCTTATACCCCGAGGGTGTAGATAACGTCATCACAATAGTACCATCATTTTCTTTTGAATTATCTGCTAATTCGGTAAGCTCTAAACCAAATTTCAATCCGAAAAACAAAAATGCGTGTTTATTATCTACTCCTTTCCATTTACGCTCCAACACGGCATATACATTTGCTCCGTGTATATAGTTGTTTACTTCGTTTCGAATTTCTTCGGAAGGGTCATATACCCTAATTCCAGCAATGGAATGTGTTAAACCATTTTCGGAATCATCTGAAGTTTGCAATGAATTTGTGAAATTCATAATCTGTTTGATATTATTCACTTCATAACCCACCTTTCCACTTACTAACGCCAATTTAGTAATTAACGAGTTAGGAAGCGTAGTATCAAAAGTTATTCCCGATGCCAATAAATCATTGGTATTTATTAATATTAAACGTTGCTCTATTCCCATTACAGGAGTGTTATCGCAACTTTTTAAAATATCACTACTTATTTTTGCACATATTTTTGACATAATTTTATTTTTTTAAGGTTAATATGCCGCTACTGCTAAATAGCTTTCTAAAAATTTCACATCGAATTTCATACTAAAATCCATTACATTTACCTGATTGTATTTATCATAGAAAGAGTCTATCTTTTCAAAGTCATTTTCACTTACGGTACCAATAGGTATATTTCCTGGCGTTGTTAATAACGCTCTATGTGGTAAATTCAATTTCGTTCCATTATCCTGATAGCTTTCAATTATTGCATCCCAGTCATATCGAGGCACGATAACAATGTTTCTAAATACATTGTTTGAACCCCCTTTTTCTACCCTATCAAGGGTAAAAGCAAGTGATTTGTCTTCCCGATAATCTTGCCAGTTTTCGGCAATTTTAGAGGTGGTATGAATATATACCTTTACTCCTCCTTTGTTTACGAGTTGTTTTAATCTCGCATCTGCTTTCCGCCACATCGTGCGAAATAGATTAAATGCGTAGTCGCTGGAAAAAACATTTTGTTCTGCATATGTTGCTTTTGCATTTTGTTCTATTTTCACATAATTTTTAGCATCTGTTTTAATATCTTTGCTTATTATTTGCTTCCAAATTCCATCTATGGCAGTAAAAAAATCCAAATCGGTTCCATTTGTAATGTTTCCGCCGTTAGAAATTTCTTTTGCTCCGGTGTCTGCAAACCAAACATATCTTTGCAACATCTCTTTCATCGCTTGAGACACACGCATCGCCACAACACCAAGCTCATCGCTATTGGTGCGGTCGTAAAAGTCTGGATTTATTTGCTTTAGCTTTTTAAATAGCTTAAACAAAGAGCTACTATCAACACTACAATGTTCAAATCGACTCCCGATAAGTTTTGGACTCCATTTTTTTTCTGACATCGGTATTTTGCTACCGTTGGCATCGGGTTTGCATTTTAGAATTTGCTTTCCAACTAATCCAAGTGTGCCTAAAAAAGGAATTTGCGTGTCCCATTGGATTCCGCCTTGGATGTCGTGATACATTGCTAAATCCGATATATCCAACACCTCTTCGTAAATTACTTGCGATAATTGTTGGGCTTCCTCTGTATTTATTGTTAAGTTTGAAATATCTAACTGGCTCATTTCTTTTTGTTTTAGTTTGTTATTTTTTTTGTGCTTTTGCTTCTGCTCTTGTTAAAAAAGTACGAGCTACTTTGCCTTCTTTTCCTTTATTCCCGTTTATTTTTGGGTCATAATCAAAAGAGGAGGAGACATTTTTTTTCAATGCTTTCATTTGTATTTTAAATTTCTCAATGCTTTCTATCGTCTTTTTGTTTTGAGCATTTGAAGTAGCTAATTGTTCTTTTAACTGGGCATTTTCTTTTTTCAAGGCTTCGGAATCGTCGCCTCCCGTGTCTTCTTTCGGTTTAATCTCGGTGAGTTCCCCTGTTTTAAACACATAGGTCTCGCCACTTGGCATTACAAATTCGCCTTCGGCAGGAGCCCCATCAACGGTTGCTTTATCGCCAACTTTTGGCGTGTCGCCGTCTTCTAAATCGGTAAAATCAATTTCAGTACCCGTTCCGTCTTGAACGACAAGGTTTACTACCTTTCCTTTTACGATGTTTAAAATGGTATTTAAAGTGCCTTTTAATCCTTTAAATTTTTTGTCAGCTTCTTCTTTTGTCAATGTATCTTTCATCTTATTACTTTTTTTTGTTTTTGTTTTTGGCTTGTATAATGCAACGGCACGCATTACAGATACTGCCTCTGTAATAAAACCTTTTTCAAGAGCTTCTTCCATTGTAAATTTTGTTTCCACTCGCATCATTTCAAGTGCATCTTCACTGCTAATATTTGTTTTAGATGCATAAAAATTAGATATTTTTTCTTCAAGTTCGCCGAGTTCTTCTGCATATTTCTGAATGTCTTTTTTTTCACCTCCTGCCCATCCCCAAGGATTGTGAATTAAAAACTCAGAATTGCTTGTCATTGTTCTTTTATCACCTGCAAGGGCTATTACCGTAGCGATAGACATACAACTGCCCTCTATTTGGGTGGTTATCGGCTTCCCGAGGCTTCGTAAATAATCGTGAATAGCAAATCCTTCCGATACGACTCCACCCTCTGAATGTATATGAACGGATATCTCATCATATCCTGATTGGTTTTCTATTTGATTTTTTACAGATTTTAAATTAACGTAACCATATTCATTGGCGTCGTCGCCTTGGTAACCTTCAATTATTCCGTAAATATATACATGAGCTACTTTCATACCCCAAAAGTAAGGGCTAATTACAGGCCCTTACTATCACTCTTTTAATATTAAATTGTAAATTTGCTTTATGAGTTTTGTTTACTTATTGATAATTTGGATTGTTATTGCCGGGATTGGCTACATAATTATGCGACTTTTTAAGTTTATTTTTAGTTTACCAAATCGTGTTAAAAATGCTAAACAAGGAGTTAGCAAGTCTATTGACGATACTATTGATAGGGCTTTTGAAAGGCATCCAATAAAAAAAGAAATTTCAAATACCTATTATACACAAAATGTCTATAAAAAAGAAAAGAAAGGTAAAACAGTGATTGATATTGAAGAATAAGAATAATAAAGCCCCAATTAAGGGGCTTTTTTTGTTATGATAAGGCTTGTTCAAAAACTCGCTCCAGTACTTTTTTTGGGTAGGTCTTGACCCTACCAAAACGAGGGTCGGGCAGTTCCCCTGTGGCGATGCCTCGCTCTTTACAAAGTTTACTTGCCTTACGACCGAGATTACTTGCCAACTTTAAATTGGTTTTTATGCCTTTTAAAGTGCCGTACCCTACCACTGTAAAAAAGTCAGGGCGAGTGGTGGTCTTGGCTTCTAAAACTTTGATGCGTCTATCCTGCTCCAAATCCTTTAACTCAATAGCTTTTAGCTTTTGGGCTGATTGTATGATTAGGTCTATTTCGGTTAATGGCTTTTGACCCTGCTTTTCACAAGCCAAAAAATAATCCCTTACCTCGTTGCCTTTTTTTGTATTCGCTACCATTGCTATTTTTTTAGCAAAATCCAGTGTTAAAGCAAAATCTTTGGTTGGTCTTCCATTAAGGGGGGTTTTCACACTAAGTGCGAAAACTGTATAATCTTGGTTTTCAATAGCAAAATCATTTTTTAGAATGTTTTTTTGATACCATTTTGACCAATGACTGGTATTATACCCTAAAAAATTATACACCTCTCTTGCGGACACTAATTGTTGCCCGTCTTTTTCTGCAAAAGAAAAAGTTAGAAAAAAATATTTTTACAATTTTTCTTTTTTTTTTAATTTTATTGTAATAAATTTGAGTTTTTTTATTGTTCTAGTTATCACTAACTATTATAATAAATTATTAATAATGATATAAGGACCCTTTTTCTTTTATTTTCTTTATTGCAACATTAACTAGGGTTATTGCAACATTAACTAGGGTTATTGCAACAAAAAAACAACCCAAATAAACCAAGCCTTTTTCAAATCAAAAGCCAATCAAACTTTTACAAACTGCAAAAAATATTTATGAAATTTGTGTACAAATTAACAAAATCTGTTAATCTGTGCATAATTCTTTTGGGTTCTTAATAAAATGTAGTAGGTTTGTCGCTTAATTTAAACATTTAATCTTATGAAAAAGTTAGTATTTGGGATGTTGTTTTTAGGGTCTTTGCTATTATCGTCTTGCGGACGAAGTAAAAGCGAGCAGATGCTTTATAATTATGTTGCAAAGCATTGGAAAAAGGAGCTTAACATTGATTTAAAAGATACTGATTTTAAGACTTTATCAATTGAGAAAATAGGCGAAATAAAAGCAAAGGATAGCTTAAAAATAATTGAGCCCTATTTTAACAAAAAAAAACAAAAGAAAATAGATTACGAAAACGAACAGATAGCGTCCAGTAGAGAAGATTTACAATCAAAATATAGAGTAGAGGATGCTAAAGAAAATATTAAATTTTGTCAAAGTGTAATTGATTTATACAATGGAGATTGCAAAGGCACTTTTTTAGAATCAACATTAAAAAAAATAAAAAGATATAAGAAAAACCTCAATAAAATAATTTCAGTAAAATACAAGGGTAGCTATTCAATGACTAATCCAATATTAAAAGTAAAACAAACTTTTAACAAAATATACTACACCAACACCAGCGGTAGTAAAATTATAGATGAAGAAAAAATAAATGGAAACTTTTAAATGGTGGTATATCCCTATCATATTAGTGGCTTGGATATTAGGCTTATTCTTTTTGGAATTTATCTATAAGAATAAAAGGTAGCTCAGTTTACTTTTACGCTTTCATTTTTTTGATAATTCTATAAATTGTCGCTTCCGAAGTTTTTGTGTTAATAGCAGTATTTGTAACGGCTTGGCTTGTGCCAAAACCTTTTTCTTTTTGTCGTAAAAAGTCCTCATAAATAAACTTATATCCCGCAAGGGTAATAGGGATAATCCCTTGCCTTACAAGCTCCTTAAACAGGTGCTTATCCTCCAATATTTTAATGTATTTATACATTGTTATCAATTCCCTTTTTATCCAATAGACCTACCCTCTACCTTTGCAATATTGCTTTGTGCCTGGTTTATTTCCTCTACAATTACCTTTTGGGCGGGTAGTTGTTTATTTGCCTCGCCTACCGACTGCCCGACATATACCCCTATTTTTTGAGCCAATAAGTCATAATCTATGGCGGTACTTGCTTTAATATTTCGGTTTACGATACCGCCCCCCTGAAGTACATTTGGCATCGTTGATGAAATTCCGCTATATTTATTATTATAGTCCATAAACATACTCGCAGCGTTTCTGTTCATAACGCCTATAAGTTCACCTTGTTCGGCTTCAAATTGCGTACCGTCTTCCCCCGAAAACTTTGTACCACCTGCACTATGGCGTTTGCCTCCTATTTGAAATAAAGCCCCTTTTTCGGCTTTGGGTATATTTGGCTTTGGGGTAGATGATATTTTACTCACGGCACTTAGCCCACTTGCTAATACGGTGGCTGTTGATACCACCTTTGCTATGGTAGCAAAAGGTTCTGGTAAAACAGATTTTGATGTCCAAACCTCCGTAACCCCCTGATAAGTATTTATGGTGGCTTGAGCAATTGCCGCCGCTTTTCCTGCTTCGGTATTTTTTCCAAGTAGTTGGGCGACACCTCCAAACATTTTTTTATACGAACCTAATTTTCTGTTGTTTAAATCGTGTGTAAGATTTTGTTCTTGAATAGCATATTTCTTTTTAATCAAGTCAATATTTGCTCCCGATGTTTCCGCTTTTGCTATCTCATCTGCTTTTTGGGCATCTAATGCTTGTTTTTTTAAATCCTGCTCTTGTAAAAAATTCCCTTCAGCAATATCCATATTGTTAGCAAAGTCTTCTGCTTTAGCGTTTGCCTCGTCTTCTTTGCTTTGTTGTTTAACATCTGCTTTTGACGCTTCCGCATCTTGGTCTATTTTAGCAACTGCATCGTTATAGGCTTGCTGGTCAATTACCCCTTGGTCTAATCGTGTTTTTTGATAATCCTTTTCTTTTTGAGCAAGGGCATCTAAGCGTTTAGTTTCCTGCTCTAAAAGGGCATCGGTTAAAAATTGGTTATTTTTTAATCGGGTTTTGTGGGTATTTCTAAATATTTCTAATTCTTTGTTAGCGTGTTTTACCGTTGCATCTTTTTGCTTTCCTAAAAATTCATTGTCAATTTTCAGTTTTGCTAAATCGTATTCCGTTTGATTTTTTTTGCCAGACTTATGTTCCGCCTTTAAAATAGCTAATTTCTTGCCTTGTACTTCTTTAGCAAACTTTATTTCATCCGCTAATCCTTTTGTTTTTCCTTTGTTTTCTTCGATAAAAAGTGCAAGTCTCGTTTGGCTGTCTTTGATTGCTTGGGCAGTTACTTTTTTGGCTCTCATTATTCCTGCTTTTTCTAACGATGATTTAGTTCCCAAAAACCTCATTTTTCTTCGGTCGCCCTCCCTTTCTAAATCGTTGAGCTTCGCCTTTTCCGTTGCGAGTTCCTTTTGCCCTTCTATATCGGTATCATTTTGTGCTTGTGTTAATGATAATTTTTTTATCTTTTCTTTTTGTAATTTGATTTCGGAGGCTACCAAATTATCTGAAATTTTTACTGCTTCATCCATTGCCTCCTTTCTTTCCTTATCAGTCTTAGTCATATCTTTGGCAACTAATTCTAATTTTTTCATTTGCTTTAAAGAGTCTGACCGAGTGCCTATAATTTTTATTTCGCCTTTATCTATAACTTCTGTTAGCCTTGCTATCTCTTTTTGTCTTTTCATCCCCTCCGTAATTGCTTTTCCTGCACCTTCCCATATTTTCCCTAATTCTTCGGTTTTTTTATTCAATCTGCCTTGTGCCTTAGTAACCTCTTTTTCTAGTTTATCCTGGTATTTTTGCAAACTCTTTACTTCTTTATCATCTCTCGTAAGTTTATTCCAAGCTATACGCACCTTTGTAATTCCTAGTAATATAGCATCTGCAGTAACTGTCCAACGGTCTTTTAATTGACCAAAAACATTAACTGCTATTTTTTGAACTACCCCTATAATTGCATTAAATGCTCCTTTTAAGGGTGCTAACGCTCTACTAACGGCATATACCCCTTTTTGAGTGGACAAAAAACCCGCTACTAATGCCCCGATAACTACTACGATAGCACCTATACCTGTTGAGATAAGGGCTATTTTAAAAATTCGTAATGCTTTTGAACCTAAACCCGTGGCTACGGCAGATGCCTCTTGTGCAACTGTCATCCCTTCAGTAGCTTCGGTATTTGCTACGGTAGCTGTGGCGGTGGCTTTTAATTCTGTTTTTTGAGCAACTAAACCGCTTTTGTATTTTGTCCCTTTTTTGTAAACATCTCCGAGACTAACGCCGAATATACTAAATTTACTTAAAGCTCTTGTAATTGCCTCCTCATAATTACCGATACCTATCTTTTGCTGTTCATACGCAGACGCATTATTTTTGATAACGGCATTATTCTTATCCATTTTGGCGTTAATCTCATCAATAGCTACTTTATGTTTCTTGTTGTTTACATTTAACTGATTTCTTACACTTAATAGTTCCTTATTATTTTTCCGTGCCTGATTTATAGTTATAGATTCCTTTGCAAGGCTATCGCTCAAGCCTCGTATTCCTGTGGTATTTTCGGCAAGTACCTTTTTATTTGTGGAATATTGTCCTGATAATTTTTTTAGGACGTTTTCATTTTGAACAAACCTTTTTGCCTGCTCATCGGTAGCCGTAGATAGGTTATTGGTTTCCTTTTTGAGGCTCTTTTGTTCTTCCTTTAATTTTGCAATATCTCGAATTAAACGGGCATTGCTTTCCTCCATTGCTTTGGTGTTCAATTCTAAATCTGCAATTACTATTCTCCTTGCCATTACTTATATTTTTAATTTGTTCTTTTAATGCGTACAAGCTCTACTTCGCTTAATATCGTGCTATCGGTATATCTTATTTTGTTGATATAAAAATCGCTTTGGTAGTACTCTAAATAGATTATTCTAAACAAATTTAGGTTTTGAATATCCAACTCATTTAAATGCAAATGCACCGTTTTCACGTTATTAAAGTCTAAAAGCGTATTTATTTCCTTGTAATTTTCTTCGAGAATATCCTGATATTTCATTTGAAGAAAACTAAATATAGGGGCAACCCCATAGTAATATCTTTTTTGTTCCCCAGTAAAAGAAAAGTCTTTACCGATAATTATAGTTATTATTTTGCCTATGTAATTTTTAGAATTAAATGGTTTATAGCTCTTTACTTTACCTGTTGTATCGTCTCTTTCTTTATTCCAGAACTTGGTTTTGTACAGGGGCGCAGAAATTCCAAATGCATCTATCTCCGGTTTTTCGGGAGCATTATATGGGCGTGTAAGCATCTTTTTTTCGACACTTAAATTTTCATTTGCAATCGTTAAAACGCCATCGGCAAAAGGGTCTGCTTCTTTATCTAAATAGTTGTAGCTAAAAGTATTTTTTTGAGCATAGCCCACAGGTGTATATTTCTCGGACATCTCATCGACAAATTTTTTACTCCAATCTAAAACATTTGTGCGGTCATTTAAAATAGTTTTGATTTGCATAAAATCGTAGACAATTTCTTCGCCCTTTCTTCTCTGTGAAACCAAGCCATACTCTTGCATAATATCTTTGACAAAAGCTATTTGGGTCATATCGCCAATATGTTTTTTAAATTCAAAAAGTGTATAATTCCCTAATGTTCCAGAACTATTATGTAGTTTAAAATTGGTAATTTCAAATTTAAAACCTGTATATTTGGTTTCTCTATACATCTTATAAACAACTATAAACCTATAATGCTTGTCTTTGTTTAATTTTAATTTTCCCCTTACAGTTAACGTTTCTCCATAATTTACCACCCCTATATTATATGTATATTCTACTTTGCTTTTAAGGAAATCGTTCGTATTTGGCTTTAATTTTCCGTCATCTGAGCTTATTATTTCAATAGAATATGTATAAACGCTAAGTTCGTTCGCATCTAAGTTATATACTTTTTTAGGTGTAAAATCAAATTCAAATGAATAATTATCATTTTCAGGAATATTTATAACACTACTCCCCGTTACGTGGCTTTGCTTAGGAAAGTCAATTATCAAATACTCCTCACCGTAAGAAAATAAATTATTAGAAGTAAACTTGTCGAATCTTATGTTTATAGGAATAATTGTTTTATCTTTTTCAGTGTCATACCCATTTTTCATCGTGATTATTTTATCAAGGAAATTGTTTGATTGAAAAATATCACCATAATATTTTATGTTGGCATCATCAAAAATCATCTTCCAAACGGAATGCACAAACAAGCTCGGTAGCTGGTAGTTTACCTCAATTAAATCTTCTTGTATTTTTCCGTTATCTGAGATTGCGTAAATATATCCTTCCGATTTTTTAAAAGATGCGAATACATTATCAATGCTTACTTGGTGGTTTAAGGTATCGAGCCCTCTTAGTTCTTTCAATTTTTTAGAACCTATGGCATCATATAAATATACGTTACCCCCAACAAGGTGTGCTTGGAAGTTATCTTTTGATTTTCCTGTAATTTCTATTATACCTTTAGAAATTATATACATTCCATTTTCTACTAATTTGGCATTCAATTTTCTATATGGAACCGTAGATAAATTACCTATTATACCCAGCATTTCTAAGGCAAGTACATTATTTGGCGTTGTGGGTATTTTAAAAGAATAGCTACCGTTTGACCTACGGTCTTTTGGGTCGCCAATATTATTTATTTGAAAGAATTGTGTAATTCTTGTTTTGCCCAATTCCATTAACTTATCTTCGATATATAACTCCGTCATAATGTTTGCGTATAAATATTTGGTAATTGAATTATAATCGGCAAATACTGTTGCTTAGCTTTTGATTTTAATACCGTCTTTGAGTCCATTGCTTTTACGGTAACCCAATCTTTTGGGCTTGTTGTCAAGTACCTTTCGGTAGTTAGCAATTCTACTTTTGGGCTTGTAAATATCTCTTGTAAATAATGATACTCGCTTATATTAAGTTCTTGCGATATAAACATTCTTTTCTCACCTCCACTTTTTCCGATAATAGCAAAGTTGCCTTGTGAATCGTCAAGGTTTTCAAAGTCAAAAACTAAATCTTGAACAGTTTTTGTTTTGAGTTCTGTTTTACTAACATTTGGCAGTAGCCAATAAGAATAACCCCCTGCCATATTAAACCATTTTAGGTAAGTGCCACAAGTGGCATCTACCTTTTTTAAGAAGATAGTAAAAGAAACGTTATTATCAATTTTAAACTCTAGCTCGTTAAACCCGATATAGATAGGTATTATATTTTCCGTAGACACATTTGTTTTTCCGTCAGATAAGTAGAACCTATTTACCCCCTTAAATACATTTACCTCAATACTTTGTTGCGTCTTTTTATTTAGAATAGTAATCTTTCTATCAGTATCGGAGTAAAAAGGAATGTCGTAAGGATAGCCCTCAAAATAGGTAAGCTCGCAAAATTTAGTTACATCGGCAACTAAAGGAAATAATCGGTTATCGTGTATTACTTTTTTGCGGATAATTTGCTCTACCGAATTTAAAAATTTGTAGATTTTAGTTTCTACTTCATCTGCGAAGCTTGTGCCAATGTATGTTATTTTAAATTTTACTTCTAATTCATTATAAAGCGAAGGGTCTTTGTATAATTGTATTGTTGAAATATCAGGGTTTATTTCATCTTTAAAATTATTTTTGTTGTTTAAGATTTTAGCTATTTGCAAAAAATTAAACCGAAACACCCCATCGCTATTTGGGGTTAGGTCGTAAGTATTCTCACCTATTTCAATTGTTGATACTGAAGGAAGATTTAAAGTTTCAGCTCCTTTATACTTAACAACATTATTATTATAAGTGTTTATCGGTTTATCGGTTGGCAAATCTTTTATAAATTCAATCATTAGGCTACGAGTTTAAATTGTTCAATAAGTCCTTTGGTAATGGCAGTTATATTTACTTCCGATACTTTGTCAATAATGCTTTGTATCCTTCTGGGCGTTATCACGGCATCAATTAAATCTGTACCTCCTTGCCGAAAGTACTTTGTACCCTCCCTCGCTATTTTACGAGCAATTAAAAAGGCAAGGGAGCTTATCTTCATATTTGCTTCTAAGGGCTGGATGCCCTTATCGACAATCCATTTTTCAATTTTTTTTATTGAGGGAAAAATTCCGGGCTTCCTACCAAAAATAAGTTGCTCGGTATATTTTTCGCCGTATATTTTCGCTACGGATTTGTTTTCGCTTTCGCTTACCCTTACCTCCAAGCTACCTGCCCATTTACCCGATGCTCGCATTCCAAGTTCATCGTGCTTTTGGATTAAATCCTTTTTGATATTTTCAAATTCTTGCTCTAAAATTTCTAATGTTGTCATATATATTCTTTTATTTCAAAGTTTACTAAAATGCCGTCCAAATTTTCATCAAAAATGTTTATAGCATCCGTAATGCTTAGCTTTGTTAATTGTAATTCGTCTATACAAATTATAGCTTTTTGAAAATCACCAAATAAAACATCTAACTTTGGTTTTATATGCTCTCGCCACTTTCCTTTTTCAATAGCGGTTTCTTTTTGCCCGTCATATACTTGGTCAAAATTTGATTTGGTCAATATCATAAAATAACCGCTATACATCATTTCACCCGTTGGCACCCCTGTGTCGGAATACAAAGGGTTGCGAGTAACGGGGTCTAAAAAAAAATAATTCTTCAGGTCATCTTGACTATCGGACTCCACTAAATTTTGGAAGTCTCGCCGTCCGTAATGAAAAACCCAGCCAAAGCCCTCTGTAATGGTTCTTAATTTTTCTACTAACATTATTTTTTATTTAAAATTTTGGAATATTCCCTATCTATATCGCCAGTTGTTTTTGCGTGATACATCAGTGCAAAGACAAAGCTATATTGCCATTTCTCAATTTCTTGTGGAGCTTTTCCGAACTTTTCACCAAATGCAATAAGTGTATTTAATTCCCCAAAAACGTTTAGCTTTTCAATCCCCGCATTTTTTAGCTTTTCATCAGTATAAGATGATAGCTTCTCACGCTCCCGCTCGGTTATCAATTTTAGTTGTATTTCTATCCAGTTAAAAGATTGATAAAATTTTAATATATTCATCTTTAAAAAATCCCTTTTTTTAGTGGTAAAAATTAAATGAAACATCTCGTAAATATTGCCAACAGTTAGTGTGCTAAAACTTTGACGAATACCGATAACCTCACCAAAAGTTAAATCCTCAACATCCTTAGCTTGTTTTGTTTTTACAGGGTTTACATTTTTAAGTAGGTTATGATATTCTTCAAATCTTTCAGGATTTAAAGAAAATAATTGCCTAACCGATAATTTTAAATTATACATAAATCCTAAATTGTTTCTTTTTTTCGTAAACGGTATATCTCAAGGAGTCCACAAGATGATTATTTTTGTCAATAGGCGTGTCCGTTGGCTTATCATATTGGTCTAATTGATAGCTGTAATTCTGTATTTCGTACCAAAAGTTTTTTGATGAGCTTGTTAGGAAAGTCTGATATTCATTTATTTTCTTGATGCCGTTAATTATGCTATCCTTACCCTTTACGGCACCTCTCACGTTGTACCCGTAATTAGTCTTTAAATCCTCAATATCTTTTGGGTTGGCACTATCGGCAATGATTAAAGCACTTTTGGATATACCTAAGCCCTCCATTTTCTGAACTAAATCCCTATTTGTCAAGCCACCCTCATAAATGTACTCGTGTGTATATAATTGTTGCTTGTATATCTTCCTACCTACAAGTGCCGTAGGGTCATTAAATCCAAAATCTAAACCGAATATTTCTTGATATGGCAAATCGACATATTCTTTAAAAGGGATTTTTTGCCAATTCGTAAATACACGCCCCTTTAACCCCTCAGGTATAAGCCCCGCTATCGTGGTATAATAGCGGTGCAGGTTTGTTTTTTTATAGCCCTCATATAGCTGTTTTGTTGAGTCCGTTATGTTTTTGAGGTTATCGTAATAAGTTGAGAACACAGATAAAGAATTGCGGTCTTTTTCTAAAATAGCCTTGTAATACCCCTTTACATTGCTTTCGGATAAATTGAACCACCTTTTCATAATCCAGTGTTCTTTTGGTGGAGGATTGAAAAGCAAAATTATTTTTATATCGCCTTTTGTTGTCCGCAAACTTTCATCTAATTGGTTAAAATCCTCTTCGCTTATTTCGTCTGCTTCCTCAATTAGTATATGCGTGGCTCCCGCCAATGACTTTAATTTTGCTCGTTGTTTGCTTGATGATTTTTTGAATCCTTTGGCGTGTATAAAGTTTCCGTTTGCTTTCTCTATAGACATTGAGTGTTCGTTTATCCTATAAAAATCATCTTCAATCCCAGACTCTGTTATTCTATCTTTCATATCTTGAAATAAGCTATCTCTAACATCGCCTAAAATTTCACGCATAATATAACCTCTAAAGTAAGGGAGGTTGTTTAGCCAAACGGTAAGTAATGACGTGCCTGTGTAAGAGCCGCCACGACCCCTGCCACCCCAAAGCAATATATACCTTGCCTTACTAGTAAATACCTCTTTGTAGATATTCGATATTTTATGCCTTATTATCAATTTCTTTATCTTCTGAATAATCCTCAAATATTACTTTAGTAACCACCTCACTATGTATTGGTCTATTTGGGTCGCCGCCCTCGTGTTGCTTTTTGTCTGCAAAATCATGATTATTTATTAGAACAAATTTTGTCATCGTAGCATTCAATCTATCTCCTACACCATATTTAATAAGTTTTAATTCTTGTATTTTTTTTGCTTTCTTTATTAGATTTAAAAACGAGGAAAATTTATCACTTAGATATTTTATTAATTCGGGGTATAAATTTTTTTCAATTATCAAAAATTCTTCAAAAAAGATATTGCCTTTATCCTCTCCATTTTCATCTTTTTCCTTTAGCCAAATAATTAAATCATTTCCTAATTGTTTTGTTTTTTCTTCTGTCCATTTTTCTTTCGGTTGATATTCCGAAGAAAATTGTTTGCCGTCTTTTGGCTTTATATTTCCTTTTCCTCCGGGCATTATGTTCTTATTTTTTTATCAATGCAATCTTGAATAAATCGTGTTGCTTTGTTATAAAGATTTTCATTATATTTTTTTTCTTTTAGCATTTAATTTTTATTTGTTGTTTAGTCTTGATGCTCCACTGGGTGGAGACTATTTTTTTATTCTGTCTAGTTTCATTTTAATTACTAACTATTTCTTTTTTATATCTTGCTCCCATACAGTAATGATTGTAATTGATATATCCTTGCTTTTCTTGATACTCTATTGAGTTATCCTGCCATTCAACAATTAAGCCTTTAGGTTGCTCCGTAAATATATCGTGGCATATATCTGTTATGTTGATATAATACTCATTACTAAAACACGCTATTCCTGTACAGTCATCGCCTACAAAGAACTCGAAGTATAAATCGTTTTTCTTTTCAAACTTTTTGATTATTTTTGATATAGTTATTTCTAATTCTTTTTTTAATTTATCCATTTGCTTTTTGTTTTATATTCGTTGTTAATTTTTTTATATAGTGCCCAATTTTTATCCATATTAAAAATGGGATTCCTGCGATTGTAAATAAAAAAAAACAATTTATACATTCTTTTTTGCTTAAAATCCTTTGTTTTTCAGAAATATACACTCCTAATAAAGAACAATTTATAACAAAATATAATGCTCCTACAATAACTATTACTTCTTTCATAACATCCAATATTTAAAGTATTTATCAATAATTTCTTTTGCTTCGTCAAAGGAATAGCAAACCTCCGATTGCCAGCCTCTTTTTTGTAGCTTTTCAAGTATTTTTAATTGATTTGTACTAGGTTTATTTGGCTTTACTTTTAGCTCTATTGCAAGCCCTTTATAATTAGTAGATGCTTCGTATATCATTACATCAGGCATACCTGGAGTAACGCCCATACGTTTTAGCTTTGCCCCTCTAATAGGGGATGTCTGCCGTTCATTTGCTATATGGCAAAATAACACCTTTGGGTGCTGCAGACGTAAATAGTCAGCAACCGCTATTTGTAAAGCATCCTCTCTTTTTAACATTTTAGAGAATTTATATGTAAACACAAATATTCCATACCGTAATATTTACAGTATAGTTAAGGTAAGTCGCGTTGTATTTTAAAGTAGCTGTTGGGGACTGCCACCGCCCTATCCAGGCTAAAACACTTTGCAAATATAATATTTTATAATTTAATTAAATAACTTAAAATTTTAATCTTTAAAAATAATATCAAAAAAAACATCAATATATTAGGTTTATAAATATATACACCTTATCTTCGAACAGTGCAACGAAGCACACTCACTTAAAACCTCAAACGCAAGAGAATAAAATAGCGGTAATTAAAATGACTACTTTATTAAAAGCAAAACCTCAAACATTTTCAGAAATACAAAAACAAATTGAAAATTTAAAAGCAGGTAGAACGTTAGCTACCTTAAAAAAAGAAGAAACTAAAACATTTTATAGAGTGCAAGGCTTAACAGCAAAGCTATCAAAATTAAAAGCATTTGAAAAAGGTCAATTTATTACTAAAAATGATTTAGTTGAGTATAAAGGGTTAGTTATCTGGTTAATGAACAAAAAATGTAATTATAAAGGTTTTTTGAATTTAAAAGAAGCAATGACTACTTTGCTTATGACTGTTGAAAATGAGAAAATAGTTTACAAAACAAAAAAAGGCATCAAATCAATTATTTCTAGCTTGGCATTATCTATTGGTTTAGAAAATGTTGAAATCAACCTAAGAGAAGCAAATGGGTTAACGGTTAACGATTCTGTTTTTGGAAATGAAATCTTAAAAGATTTTGAAAGCTTTAAATTAAATACTTTAATGTAAAAAAAATAATGATTATGGATTTTTTTAAGACATCACATACAAGCGAAGAACTAAAAAGTAAAATAGAAGAAACAAAAAGATTTTTCACTGACAACTTACCAAAAAATTATACACTTTCAAGTGTTACTGGCTCTAACATAAACGGTCTATCTATTTACACTACTGTTTTTTCTAAAGAAAGTAAACTATACTTCAAATTTAGAGCCTCTGACCACACGAACGGCTTCGGCTTGTATGATTTTATTTATGAAGGGGGTAATAATTATACAGTAAACGGAAACAACATAAATGAAATGCTTTATTTAGACGGAAAAATGACTAAAGAAAGAAAGCCAAAAGAATTTAAAACTTCAATAATTGAAGTAATTGAAAAGAATTTAAAAGAAGGTCAACGAGTTATTTCTAAAAGAGTAACAAAAAACGGAAACACCTTATGCTCAATAGAAATAACTAAAGGGTATGATTACGAAAATGTTTATACCCTCAAAAATTAATAATTAAAACATAGAAAAATGAAAACAACCGTAAAAGTATTTGACATCAATAGACAAAAGCATTTAGGAACAGTATATATTTCATCCCTAAAAAGGAGATATGATGCGTGGAGATCCAAAGGATATACCGTTTGTGTGGACAGGGATGGTGATGTCTGTATAGATGACGAGGACGACTATGATGACGGGAAGTATTATAAAGAACAGATAAAAAATTTGTAAAAAGAAAACGCAATTATTGGAGTTAAAATGAATAATAAGAACATCAAACTCGAAAATTAAAATGGCTGGAAATAAAAGGTGGAATCAAAATGAAATAAATGATTTGTGGAAACATTATCCGAGTGGGGAATGGGAGTTGTTTTTAGAAAAATACCCTCACAGAACTAGAAATAGCATTACCAAAAAAGCATCTGACTTAGGCATTTCATTTGAAATAAAAGAGATAGCATCAACAACAGAAATAGTATCAATAGCCTCTTTATTAAAAAAAATTATTGAAAAGATAGACAAAATTGAAGCAAAATTATATACTGTAAAAAAGACCAGAATAAGGAAGGTTATTTGGACGAAAGAGGAAATAGAAACAATAAAGAGGTTATACAAAAATCATTCTGATAGATATATTTTAAACGTCTTAAAAAAGGAAATTGCTACAATTACGCTCGCTCAAAAAAGATGGGCTTTAGGTCTCTTTAAAGAAAATACAATAAAAATTGATGACAAAATATCAAAATATATTATTGATAATTACAAAGAAATGACTTATAGGGAAATAGCTGAAAGCCTAAAAAAAGACATTAATATAATTACAAATAATGTTAATTATTTACGCAGAAATCAGTTACTTCCAGAAAAAAGTAGAAAGACAAAATAACAATCAAAATAACATGAATAATTATAGCGAAAAAATACTTAAAATACAAAACACCCTAGGAATCCTAAATAAAAAAATGGCTGAATTAATGGAAATATCAATTTCTGCCTATTTTGCAAAAAAAGATAAAAAAAGAGAGAGCAAACGATTTACAGAGAATAATTGGCTCACGCTTAAAAATAATATCAAAAAAAACATCAATATATTAGGTTTATAAATATATACACCTTATCTTCGAACAGTGCAACGA
>JARBEP010332907.1:2905-17483 GCA_030265255.1 Tritonia festiva
CGCCCCCCCCCCCCCCCCCCCCCCAACTCTTGTCATTGTAAGGAAGTGTGAAAAATGGCGTTGAAAACATTTAGTCATTTAAATGAATGTCGATCTCGTTGGCAGAATAATATTCGCAGTGATGAACATTGTGTAGCAATGGACAAGTCTAGTGGTCGCTGGTATACAGATGATTGTACTGAACCCAACTACCCTATCTGTGGCCCACCATGCAAGTTTATTTCTGTTTTTTTCTTTTTGTCTTTTTATTACCAAAAAATACAATTTATGGAAATCTTTTTGTGTTTCCACACCTTAAGCAGTAATACAAACTTAAACTTATTACTTTTTGCAAATTGACTGTACACATTGCATTAGATTATTGTCAAAGTAGGCATCTATACTTGGGAAAAATCATGAAACTCACAAAAACTCAAACAAGAAAGTGCTGGTAAAATCTTAGACTAATGAAACTCAGGTTTCCCCTTAAACTTAAAATCTGTGCGAGAACCTACTCTGCCAAGTAACAGACATCTTGTCTCTTAGGCCTTCGTTCATAAGTTAAAATGCTTTATTTAACAATACTTTGAAGAAGGCTTAAATTTCCTGATTTATTTTTAATTGCTTTGTAGTAATCATTAGTATGTCAAAAGCTCTGAGATTACCTGATATATTCTTTCTTTACAGCCAACATGGAATCTGCAAGCTATAGCAAATATTACAAAGTGAATGGTTTCTCATCTCTGGATGGATTAAGAAAGAGATTAGCACGTCAAGGCAAACCTGTGAGTTTATGCAAATTACTGTTGTTTTCCTGTTGTTGATTGAAGATCAAATTATTATTTGATATGATTTACGTAAGTTTCTTTTGATCATAATATTGTTACTAAAAATCATTATAAAATTTTGATTTAAAAAATTGACACATGCATAACAAATCTAAATTGCTTTTCATTCTCATCGTTAGGAATATGTATGTGAAAAGCCAATCAGTATTGAATGCAGTGCTAGAGAACCAGGAAATGGTCAATGGAGAAACAATCATAATCAGCAAGGCAGACCTTTGACATGTAAAGTAAGCAACATCAAGTGTCGACGTGGACAAGGACTGGACTGTAGTACTTTCCGTGTTCGATTCCTGTGTCCCTCAGGTTGGCTTTTTGGTTGTTTTTAGAAAGAAGTCATTCAGATAAGGAAACTGATAGAATTAGTCATTTGATTTGGACTTGTGCTTTAAAAAAAATATATATCCCCAAATTTTTAATAAATGAGTAAAAAAGAGAATAAAAAATGCAATTGAAAAATAGAATTAAACAATATAATGTCACAATTTTTATTAAAAATTATTGTTTTACATTACAAAATGAAATGTTCTATGACATCTGAGCCTTCACTCTCTCTATGATCATTCAATTTTAGATGAAAACCAATGTGCCACCTTGAAGAGTGAAAGTATTACTCCATGCTCTGGTGGTAGAACGTGTTTACCATTGAGGAATCATTATAGATGTAAATGTACGAATGGTGCAATGTGGGACAAAAACCAGCAGTCATGCCATAGTAAGATGCATTTTTTCAAATCACTTTTTTTTGCTTTTCAAATGTTTATGTTTGTTTGGCCAGTCTCCCATTTTTTTTACCTCTAGCACATTGTGTCAAGGGCATCCTCTGCATGTCTCTGTTTGCCTCTCAGTGAATTTGTCCTCAATTCATTACTTTTCCCATTCTCTGCTTTGCATCTTATCTATCTCTCTGACCATAACCCAAGCTTCTTCTTGATGTTTCCACTTTTTATTAATTCTCACAGTGTATTGAGAGTTCTCATCCAGTCTTATCTTATGAATCTATTCCTCCCTCATTCTAATTAACACAAATTACTTCTGGTCTCATGGCTCTTTTATATTTATATATTTTTTTAATGGTTTCATTAACAGTCAAGAGATGTTTTGCTAAGACAATGCACTTTTGGATATAAATGCAATACAATGAATACAATTCAAAGGCATCAGTGGTGGAAGGGAAAGGGGGCTGTGAACTGGTCAGCAAAGCCAAGCAACCCTGGTTGTGGCTAGTACTTGGATCGGTGACTAACAGGGAGCACCATGTCCCAATTATCTGGTGTTGTGTCCTCGGGTTAGACACTTTACTCTGTTTACTTCATGATCTTGTCAAAATGCTAGTGCTGAAGTGCCTAACAGACAGCTTGTACTGTATTCTCTGCATGGAGTTGAGAAGGATACAGAAGTGTAATGGACTGCCGGGGGTATAGCAGAGGTGTGCAACAATTTTCATTGGCAGGCCACTTTCGATTATTGGAATAACAATTAGGGCCATGGCCAGTCATCGTCCTAAATATGTAAGCAAATGGCAAAAATAGAAATGGTTAGGGAGGGCCACGCTGACTGGCCTGGTGGGCCGGGTTGTGGCCCACTGACCGCCTGTTGCTCACCCCTGGCATTGAACATGATGAAATTTGTGGATATGCACCATATAAATGCAATTCTTTACTTTAACTTTAATTGTTACGCTCTGGGAGAAACACAAACTAATCCCTATGATTTAATCATACTTTTGATGGCGCATGCATGGTATATGTTATTTTTCTACTTTATGTACTCCTGTGCTGTGTATAAAAAACGTTAAAAAGTCATTTGTTAAGTCTCATATATATATTTTTTTAATCTTCCAGAATCTTGTGGTCATTGCTCTGCCTCTGGAGATCCTCATTATACTTCATTTTTTGGACACAATTATGATTTCATGGGAACATGCATGTACGCATTTTGTTTATCTTACACATTAATTGTTTTGTTTTTTCATGTGTGAATGATAAGATGATCTGGGAGATGTAAAAAAAGAATTAGGTCTGCAGTGTTAGTCATCACTTGAGTCATAGAAGTTATGAAAGAAGAAAAACATGGCAGTGCCAGACAAATAGCCAGAGAGAAGTGAGAGAGAAAAAAGAGAGGGGGAAATATGTATTAGTATGTCCTTAAGAGCCTTTAAGGCTCATAGGGCTGGAGCTTAACCCGGTTTTGGTAGCGTGAAGCGGACAAGTGACAATTTGTCAGTTTCTGGATAGGACGTTGGTCTATCGCAGAATACTTTCCCAAGACTCGTTTGAGAATTGGTACCCATTTCTACACCTGGGTCGAGTGAGGCAAACGGGGTAAGGTTTCTTGCCCAAGAAAAAAACGAAGTGCCTGAAGCCAGACTCAAACCCACCCTTGCCATAGAAATCAGTAGTCTAGACCACTCGGCCACCTCGCCTCCTGGGAAATATGTGATCATCTCTAATAAGGTGAGGAGCCAGAAAAATACGGAAGAATAGCCATAGAAGAAGAAAAGTGAAATGTCGATAGTAAGAATTAAACCTACACCATGGCGTATGCCAACACCACCTAGCCAGAGACAGAGATCATGCTCTAATCAACTGAGGTTCCAGGATATAAAGTTGAACGAGACTTGTCTATCTGCCTCTTGCAGGTTCTAGGATATAGAGTTTAACTAGACTTGTCTATCTGCCTCTTGCAGGTTCCAGGATATTAAGGTTAACTAGACTTGTCTATCTGCCTCTTGCAGGTTCCAGGATATAAGTTTAACTAGACTTGTCTATCTGCCTCTTGCAGGTTCCAGGATACAAAGTTTAACTATCTAGACTTGTCTATGTGCAGAATGTGGCTTAACCATCTCTAGACAATACAATTGATCTCTTTTCATCTCACAATCTCATATTGGTCACCTTATGCATCTATCTCATTTGAGTACCAACATGTATAGTGCTGAGAAATATGTTGTCTGTTTTGAATTATTGATTTTGCAACAAGTAATCTTGAATTTTGTTTATTTGTTAGGTACAAGTTTGCTGGAGTTTGTGAGCTTGATGAGTTCAAGAACAGTCCTCATTTTAATGTTTACACAAAGAACCAAGCTTGTGGTAATAGAGGTGCAGCCTGTATTGAATACATTGAGGTCCACTTAAACAAAATTCGTTACAAGAAAAATGGCGTTGAAAAGGTTGGGGATTTCCTTTTCAAGGTGGCCACTGGCACCTCAAAATATTCGGTAAATATATTTTTTAATGCTATAATTTTCTTTATTACTATCTCAATTCATTCTTGTCACCAATATCTGTGTCATAATACATCTGATGAATAGTGTCATTTGAGATAAACAAGAGAATATTGTTAACAAAAGATGCCTTAAGCAAAATGAGTACAATTCCTTGAACAGAAATATCAATCACAATACTAGATAATGTGTTCTCAAGGAATATGTATTTTAATAGATTTGGATTAAGAAAAAACTTTAGGAAGTAGATATTTGGGTTACTAAAAGAATGAATGTGTTGCTCTAAAAATCAAGTAAACACTTAAGTTTTGGAAGCAGCAAGAACAGAAAGATCCCTAGTAAACACAATAAGAATTAGATAGGTGCAATTTGTTCAACACATAGTAAGATATGATGATATAGAAAAAGTTGCACTTCTGGATAAAATAGAGGGGAAAAGAGGTAGATGAGGACAAGGCAAAACATGTCATCAAAGTCTCACAGCTGGGCAACGAATGATGAGAATATCAGTATTAACTTTATTTGGGCATATAAGGACAGAAAAGTTTGGGGAGCCCTGATTGCTCATGCTGTTAACCCTGAAAACAAATTGAATCTGTACTGAGAGAGAATAAAGTTTTAAAAGATGATTAAGCTCTGTGTATAGATTGCAAGTACTACCGGGGGAAAGTGTGGTGAAACAACACAAGCCAGTGGTATGCAAATAGCAGATATACCCGAAACATAAAGCACCAAGGAAGACCAAATGGTGGCGATTTGAGGAGGAGGAGGAATGCAAGGAAAATTTCATCAAGACTGTACTAGAAGAAATTGAGAAAAGTGATCAGGAGTACTCATCCGTAAATCAGGAATGTTGCTAAACAAATACTCAGGAAAGTTCCGGGAATGTCAAGGAGGGTAAGGAAACATGGTGGTGGAACAAAGAGGTACAAGAGGCAGTAAGGATAAAGAAGGCAAAAAAGAAAGAGAGAGAGAGAGAGATGCCAACCCAGCCAAAGAAACAAAAGAAGCCTCCAAGAAAGCAAATAAGACAACAAAAATGACAGCAGCAAAAGCTACTACAGAAGCTTATACATCTCTGTATGATAGCCCGGATTCACAAGAAAGGCAGAAGAAAGCAATTAGATTGGCCAAAGCCCGAAACAAAAATTCAGTGGACATCTACCAAGCAAAACTAAATAAAAATGACCAAAAAGTGAAAGAGAGACAGAAAACATGTTTTAAATCTCTCATAAATGTTAAAAACAGTCACCAGGGCTATCTCAAAGAAACACAAAATTGTTATAAAATGCTCAAAGGCTCTGTATTACATCAAGTGGTAAAGTTCAAATATCTTGGATCCCATATAACTAGCAATGGAAGGTCATTTATTTTTTGTTTGTTTATTTTGAGGTGATATCGACACAGAAAGGTCATTTTAGCACCGAAATGGAAGATCAATCAATGAAATTAAGGTCACAATTGGCAAGAAAATAAGCATTAAAAAATCAAAGACCATGGTAAAAAGTTGCCAACACCAGGAGGAATGGTGAAATCTTGGAAGAAGTGGTAAACATCAACTGCCATGGAGCAACAGTTACAAAAGATGGATCCAACACAACAGATGAGCGAATGCTTATTGCAACAGCAGCAATGGCTAAATTATCAAAGGTGTGGAAAAGCATGATGAGCCTTTTGACAAAATTCAGGCTGTACAAATCACTGTCCTGTCTTGTCTACTGTATGGCTGTAAAACTCAAGCACTTCTGGCAGGCACTGAAGAAATGGTACTGAAAGCTCTTGCGTTTTTCCTAACAGAACAAACAAGGACATCAACGATGAAGTAGAATGTTGGCTTGGCCCTCAGAAAATTCGTTTGTTTATTGGGAAATTGAGGACGATAGTATGATATCACACAAAGTCCTGTGTAAGTTGATCATGCAAAGAAAAAAATAGGACGGCATCAAGGATTGGACTTGACTAATCATGCCTGAGCTCCTGGAGAAGGCAATGGACAGACCAACAATGCAAAAATGTCCAGTTTCATTATCCCCCAAATCTCCTCGACTTGCTAGTTAAGGGATAGAGGAAGTATGGCCAGCTAAAGAAAATTATTAATGGAACCATTATCAACACACACCATCAACAATGTCACTATGAATGCAACAGAAATGTTGTTCCCCCCCCAAAAAAAAACAAAAAAACAAACAAACCAACCAAAAAACAAAAACAAAACAAAACAAACAACAAAACAAACTCAGTAGGAAAAGTAGCATGGCAAGATGGTGTCGTAAAAATCTTGACGACTTAAAGAAACGGATAAACAAAAAAAAACAGACATAATTCAACATACAAAGGACAGAGACAAATAAAGAGACATTGATTGCTGATGCCATATTATGGCAGACCACTTAAGGAAGGAAAAGAGGTGTTATGATGTTTGTGATGATATAAAATGTTTTTAGTCTCTTTTGATTACATATAGAAATCATATGCTATTTATGTTGTAAAAGCTCAACTTTGTCATTATCTTTTTACAGTTTAATGAGAGAGAACAGGATGTAGGAATATTCAGTATCGCTGGAGCTTTCAAAGTGGATAGAAAGAGAGATTACTTCAACCTCCGATCAGATGCTCTGGCTTTGAATGTCCTCCTCAGTGGAAGGAAACTATCAGTCAACTTGCCAAACAAATTTATTGATAAAATGTGTGGCCTGTGTGGTGACTGCAGCTCTGCTAAATTCAGAAAGAAAGATCTTACCCTGGTGTCTGTTCCAAAATCTGGCAATAAGTTGGACAGGCAGGCAATCATCCCCGTTGCAAACCAATGGATAGTACCATATGATGGTTCAGATCTAGAACTGTAAGCTAGCATTTCAATTCATCTTTTCATGCATTAATCCCCTAATTGTTTAAAGCACTAAGTTCTCCCTAAGATTTTACTTTACAGTTCAAGGCAATTGATTGCTTCATGTTTATATACATTCTCCTCAGTTTGTTTTTCACACATGCACACACACACAGACAAACACACACACACACACACACACACACACACACACACACACACGCAACACACAGATACACACACACTAGAGCTGAATAAAACAACGAAACAGTCATATTATTCTTAATACTCTACAGCAAATACCTAAACTTAAGACTCTACAGCGAAGACGTTTGTTATTTTTTGGAGTCAAGCCTTAAAAAAACAACGAGAGAGTTTTAAAGAGTATTGTTTCTTTTTATTGTAGGGGACGCATGTCAATAATAATTTGTCAGACTAGTCTCACTGGCATTTAGAGCTCAATTAAGCAGCTTTTATATCGAGTATCTAGTAGATTTTTTATTGGGTCTGTTGAGCATTGAGTAGTGGATCACTGAGCCTTTTGAGCATGGAGCCGCTCAAAATTTGATGACGTCAAAGGTGTCCCCTTTAACTGCATCTTCAGATAGGTACTTCTTGACCTATGGTACTGCTCGAACAGATTGCCACTTGTTTCACAATGCATACAATACAACCATATCAGTGGGGGAAGGGAGTATTCATGGCGTTCGAGCAAGCAAACAAACAAATCGGCAATGATAAGAAGATGCAGTATTTGTTGTGTGTAATGACACCTCTATGTACACGTTAGCAAGGAGACTTATCATCCTTGTGACACAATACAGACAAAAGTTATCTCTCACTTGTAATTACAATTAAAGACAGTGTAGGGTGAGGGAGGTGAAAGATAAACAAGGGCATTGAGACAATTCCCACTGTTCTGCACCCTCACTTTATTTTGCGACGTACCTAATACCAATGTCTCATGTACTGTACTGGGATTATGTGATTCAGTCTTGTCAACAAGATGTGAGAAGAGTGCCACAATGCTTTGACACCATATATATGTATATATATATATATATAGTGATCAACAAAGGTCAGTGAAAATTCCTTTGGACTTATTAATATGCACTGTCCTAGACCTTGTGCACTTTATGTGTGATATTTCCTAACTTCTACTGGATATATATATATATATATATATTATGATGCTGTAAATACCATCAACACTACATACAATGATATCTATACTTTTTTTCCGTTATCAATTCTTGTTACACCTTTCGGTATCTGATACCATCACCATTACAATCCTACATATGCAGGGCAGCTTCATCGATTAGGCATAATTAAGCAAACTTTAAGAAATTCAGAAGGGTGACCACAGCAGATCATAATGCCACAACTTCTTCTTCTGCTTCCGTTAATTTGCAGACCACCTCTGGCGTATTGTCGCAAAATGATATACATAATACAAGTCAACTAATCTAAACATGAAAACACTGAACAAAGGATACAAGGGCTCACTCATTGTACTGTTTTTGCATTTTAATGTTATATAAATTATGCTATTGCATTTTAATGTCATATATGAATTATGCTTAGCATCAATGTGAAATGACAAAAGGAGTTCAGAACAATTATTGATCGGCACGATAAAACCTAGACAGAAGAATGGTTGACAAAGAGATTATGACAGAAAGGAGGGAGAATCATGGGAAAAGGGTTATATCTATAGTCTTGCTAAAGAAATATTAATCCCTTGTTCCTGCTCTATAGAGATGTCCTCTATGTTGTCTCCTTTTCTCTGTATTTTACCTTTTTCTTTTATACTTATTTTATTATTATTGAATCTTTGTTGTGGCAAAGAGTTAAAAGGTGGTCACTTAACACATCAGCAGCAGATCACCCCACTAGAAGTGATAATTGTGTTTTTTTGCTGCTTGTCACTTAGGATTGAAGTAGCTTTCGCTCTTTTGGAAAGGGGTAGCAGAATTATCTCTTTCTCATCCTCTTGTCTCTCTGCTTAGCAGGTTGTGAATCAGTGGACTGTAGCAGTTTTTCTCTGAAGTGATATATACATCCAAAAATTAATCCTTTGGAGAGTGATACTTTGGTTGTTTTTAGTCATTTTCTAACCTTGTATACACATAAATGTTATGTAGAAAATGAAACTACATGCTGCAAGGGAGCATCTCTATATCAATGGTTAAGTCACTCGACTTTGGACGCAGAGGATTAGGTTTGCTTCCCACCTGGTGCGTTGTTTTTTTACCTTTCAGAGTTTTCATGGCTCTGCCCTGGAGATTCACGTGGAATCTTCTCAAGTTCTTTAGAATTGCCTTTGATATACCCTTTATGTTTAGAAAAGGGCGTTAAACTTCAAAGTTTTGAACTATTTTCATGTCCTGCAAATTCCAAAATTGTCCTAATATTGAAGTAGAAAGCAGATGTCACCGTCAAAAAATTGTTACTGTGAGAACTGATTATTTTGATATACCTAAAACATAGAATGCAATAGAAGTATGATATTTCAATGTTTAATCATTGTATTACATATGGTTGATTAGAGATTATGTGTATCTCCGTAACATCTTTGATGATTACAGTAAAAACAAACAGGATGCATCCTTATTTTGTTGACTAACATGATAGTCATGAATTTGATTAACATTCTTAATCTGGCTATTTGTAGCTTACTGAAGGCATAATTATTCATATATTTCCTTCTGTTATTTTTTCAGATGCAAAGTTGTGGAACCCATTGATGATGATTGCTCTCCTGAAATGAAACTCAAGCTTAGTCAAAATAATATGTGTGGAATTTTCAAGAATAATAATGGCCCTCTTAAAGCTTGCTTTGACAAAGTAAATGCACACATTGTAACTGTTATCATTCATTTTCAAAACGTTTTAATGGAAGCAGAATGACTTTTATATAAACAAAACAATTTTTTCACCTCGCATTTGCATACTTTGATGGTGGCAGCTGTAAACTTTGCTGATGAATTTGATTGTTTTGAGAAAATCAGATTGCCAGTTGTGATAGTTTATTATAGAATAATGATGTATAAAGTCCAAAATTGTCATATGTTGTCATTTAGCCATCCTATTCACATCTTGTAGTGAAGTTAATTTTGTTATTTACTTCAGATTTCACCAGATACATATTATGATGATTGCATGACAGATGCTTGTCATGCTGATGCCATGGCCTCTGTTTGTGAAACTGTTAAAGGATACGCACAAAAATGTATGTCTCAGTTTGATGAAATTCTCTCATGGAGAAATGATGATTTCTGTCGTAAGTATAAATGATAAGAATGGGATTCTATAACAAAATAAAAGCTATTATAACAATAATTAATCTAGTTGCAATCATTTTTAATTACAACTCTGCTAAAATCTGGCATAGAAATTTCCTGTTAATGATTATTTCTCCGCAATATTTTTTTGTCAATATTACATTTCTCTGGAGAAATTTCATGGGGAATGAAACTATAGTAGCTGGTCTCTTCTCCTGAAAAGGCAAGTGAAATCACATTTATCAACAAACTTGCTTGTGAGAGATGCAGACATCATGGACTTGGCCTTGGAAGTCAGTAGAAAGCTTCTGAAGATAAAATATGTCATAGAATACCAGAGACTGGTTTGTTGTAACTCTAAATTGAGCATTAAGTTTGAAGTAAGCTGTGAGTGAGAGACACCCTCCATTGTTGTATGTAACCGCTGTGTCACATTCAAACACAATCTTCTTAGTTTACTAGTTAATAAGTGAAAAGAGCATTATTGAATGATTTGTCTTTTAGCAGGTCAATAATTGCTATATTTTCTATAGGATAAGAGAGATAAGACTAACAAGATAATGTAAGGACATGATCTTGTGTTTCTCCAATACTTTCCAGCCATGGATTGCGGAGAAAAAATGTACCGTGCTGATGCTTCCTGTGAACCAACTTGTGGAGTAGATGCAGCTGCTGCATGTGAGGAGGAACCAGAGGAAGGCTGCATGTGTCCAACTGGCCTCAAAAGACAAGGAGAGAAATGTGTCCCAGAAATGAGTTGTGGATGTGAAGTTATCACAGGAGATGACGATATTGCTGTGTTCATTCCAGTAAGTAATATATTGATTTACGATTTTCTTAAAAATACCGACTTTACTTAACACACCCCAGCTTTTTATTTCTCAGCGGGCACTTGGTACAAGCAAAACCTGTATGCCAGATGGTGGAATGTTAGTAGGGGAGAGGATGGGCAAGGTGGCGGTCTTGATTGACGGAAGATTTTGTTTGTTTGTATAATGTAGTTTGCGAGACTAACGAGACTAATGGAGTAAAACTCTATATGGGGATGTTATAATAGATTTCAAGTATTATTAAAGTAAATGAATTATGAATTTACTGAAACACATCAGAAATAGAGGCTCAGGTAATAGCTCACCGTCTCACTTTCTCTCTCTCTCTCTCTCTCTCTCTCTCTCTCTCTCTCTCTCTCTCTCTTTGATAGTGACGAATCACAGCAAGAATTAATCATTATCATTATTACCCCATGGCTATCTCTCTGTACACGCATTACCAGTCATATCTTTCACATCCTACACATCTGTTTGCACCATCTTGCACTGCACCAACCTGCATCACACATGTCTCCCCCCCCCCCCCACCCCCAGTCTACCTTGTTTCACACCTATCTGTTAACACGACTAGTCAGTTTTCACACACAACGGCCACTCTTCTCTCCACCCAAAGTATCATTCACAACATAGGACTTTTGTACAACTCCCACCCCCACTAACCACCACCGCAGCCCCACTACTTAGCTATGAGGTGCACTGTTCAAAAGTAACACCGACTAACAACTAACTTTGATCTTTGAATCTTTTGTTTCTTTCATGTTTTGTCTCATTATTTACCGCCCATACATGATCCCCCAAGAATCTAAACAGAAGCTCACAAGTACTTAGAAAATCATTTTGACTAAGATGGGCAGGAAAGTTGTAAATATTGCTGGTCTTGTCATAAGCCAAGAATGCCCAGCCATCTATTGACAGGTTCATAAGAAATAAATCAGAGAATTAGCAAAGAAACAAAGGTGTATAGCTAACTTAGAAATTCTTTTATCAATAAGAAAGAGCTAACAACCAAAACAAAAACGTCAATTTTTAAGTCAATGTATTGCCCAACTTTGATAAATGAAAGTGAATCATGGACATAAGAGATAAATACAAACTGCAAGCAACAGAAATGAAATTCCTAAGAAGATCAAGAGGCAAAACAAAGAGAGATAAAACTAGAAATACTAGGATTAGGGAAGAAGTAAAAACTGAAAGTCTGGAATTGAAAACAGATAAAATCAATTAAGATGGTTTGGACACATAAACAGAATGAAAGATATCTTTTGTGTATAATATTATTTATTTTGGACAATATTTTCTATTGTGTATGATATCATCTATTGTGTATAATATTATCTAGTTCCATATGCCATTCTGTAAACTTATTTATTGTTCTAATTTTAAAAAGAACTTATTTGAATTTCCTGAATTTGGATAAATAAAAAGTATCCTTATTATTATTGTTATTGTTATTATTATTATTATTATTATTTTAATTATTATTATTATTATTATTATTATTATTATTATTATTATTATTGTTATTATTATTATTATTATTAATATTATTATTATTATCATTATTGTTATTATCATTATTATGTATATAACAGAATTCATAAACAAATACTAGAATGTAAACAGCAAGAAAAACTACCTAGAGGTAGACCAAAGAAAATGTGTCTGGATGCAGTTTTAGAAATAATAAAAAAGAGAGGATCTCAACTGTAGAGGCAAAGAGGATGTCGCTGAATAGGGATCAATGGCGAAAGTTTGTGTATCACGCATAAACTTTACACTGAAAGGTACTAAAGTTTATTGATAAAGAAAGAAAGAAAGAAGACACTTCTGTGCATTATTTCTAATTTGAATGAGGCCATATTTAGATACATACATGATATATATTTGTTTATCTAGCTTGGTAAATCCAAACTGCTTCCGATGTGTGAAGAGATTGCTACATGTGACCCAAGAGAGGATGGTTCTTCAACAGTACTCCGAGAACCTGTGGATCTAGATGTGAATGCTATTTGTATTGAGGATCCTGATCCAAGAATTGACTGTAACCGTGGCTATATTTTGGCTGAAGATGGCAGGACATGCAACAGTATGTAAAAATCATTAATCTTGTATTTCTCACCTTTACTTTAGAAAGTCCTCTTCTTAGTGACCCACCTTGTTGTGGTGGAGAGGCTTGAGTGATCTAATGACTTTGAGGGCTATACAGGTGCAACCATATTGGGAAGGCATCAAATGAACATCCAGACCAAAAGGTCACCGGGCCTGGTAAGAGGTCCTCATGTGGCAGCCCCACCACTTACCTAGAGCACAGTGGGGTAATCTCCTACTTGCCCGAACCAAATGGATTCAAAGAAATAGGTGAATGGCTGACTCAAGGATTGATTAAATGTTGATGACTCATGCACGGAAAAGGACAAGGAACATAGGGACATGGAATACTAGATCCATAACGGGTGAAAAAAACAGTGCCAATGGGGAAGTATTACAATATTTATGCGTCTGAAATAGCCTTGAAATAGCGAACACTCTTTTCAAAAACAAAGATATCCATAAATGGACCAGAGTTTCAGAAGATAGGAATGAAAAGTCAATAATAGATTACATAATAGTTTGTGGCCATCTGTTTTATAATACCAATGACGTCAGAGTGAAAAGAGGAGAAGAAATATACAGTGATCATTTTCTAGTAGAAGGGAAATTCAACTTAGCTCTTAAAACCAAACATAAGAAACAGGAAGAACAAAAGAGATATAAAATAAAAATAGAAGAATTGAGAGACATGAATAACAAAAGCTCTTTCTAGAACTTAATTAAACGAAAAAGAAATACTTGACAAGTAAAAATAGTGAAGACATTGAAGCCTATAAACTAAAAGAGAAGGAAGCTAAGGATGAAGTCAGAAAATCCAGGCAACCACAATGGGAAAAATTTGGAGAAATGTTAGAAGAAAATTTCAGAGAAAATCAGAAACTGTGTTGGGGAACTGTAAAGTTGTGTAGATAAGGAAATCAGTGTCCAATAAAACATGTTAAGAATAAAGAAGGAGATGTGGTTAGAAATAATGATGAAACACTAGAATGTGCTGAGAGAATATTTTGAAAGTCTACATAACCCAACCAACTTAACTAATATAGAAAATACAGAGAACAGCCTAAATAACAATAACAGTCCTAATGAAAATGGTATTACTAATAATGAAGGAGACATAACAATGGCAGAACTAATAAGTGCAAAGAAGAAAATAAAAGTTGGGAAAGCCCCGAATGCAGATGGAATTTACCCAGAAATGATAGTTAACCAAAGTATAGAAGCAGATGAATTATTACTTAAATCATGCCAGTCATCTTATAAAACTAAAATAGTACCAGAAGACTGGGAAATGAGCACACTTATTCCTATTCATAAAAGTGGATCCACAATGTAATGTAAAAACTATAGAGAGGTATCTTTACTAAGTGTACCAGGAAAACTTTATGCTAGGATCTTAAAAAATAGGCTCAGAAATGGAGTAGAGGATACACTTTTAGAGTATCAAAGTGGATTTAGACCAGGAAGAAGTGTACAGGACCATACCCATACACTCA
>JARBEP010332908.1:0-10745 GCA_030265255.1 Tritonia festiva
AAACAAACAAACAAACCAAGGTAGTCAATTACTATCCAAATGGCTGTGAAATCTTAAAAGATCCTATATAAATGACTACACTTGTTTTTTACCTAAAGAATTCTAGATTATGATCGATTGTTATATTACATGTGCTTCCTCTAAGATGAGAATGAAATGCAGCAATGATTTGTTGACAATCTACATACAATGTTTCCTCATGTCTATATCATTAAGAAATCATAGAATAAATAAATTCATATATAGCAAATTTAAAAAAGAATCTTAATCTATTAAATATGAAGGATTATTTTTAAAATTTGTGAGTCTTATTTCTAAAAATGTTTTGTAAATCAAAATCAAGATCAGCAATGCGTGGATATGTATGTTGTTAAGAAATGCACTGTTGAATGCATTTATAAAAAATGAATGTACTTCTATGTTTTAACCTTAGTGATTACATCTATAAATTACATACAATATAATATATTATAAAATGTTATGATGATGATGATGATGATGATGATGATGATGATGATGATGATGATGATGATGATGATGATGATGATGATGATGGTGCTAATTGTTCTGCTGCTCTTGCTGCGGATGCCGATGATAAAGATGATAACTATGGCACTGTTGCTGTTGCTGCTGTTCATGCTGCTGCTGATAAGAATGTTGATCATGGTGATGGCAATAAAGATGATGACAATAATGATGTGATGATGATGATATGAAGCAATGGTAGATGGAGTGAAGAATACTAATGACAACAACAGCTGAATATTATGAAACAAATTGAAGCGATGATATTTCATAGTCACTAGACAATGTTAAAGCAGACTAACTTCCTGGCTCAACAACCTAAAACAGCACGAGATGACAAAGGGTTACACATGATATACTAAATAGAACAATTCTTTCATGTGGTATATTCAGTTTTATTTCCATCACCCAATGAAAGATGGCATCTATGAATAATAATATGATATTGTAGCGTAAAAGCTACGAGGATATTTGTGTCATCTTACCAAATCCCCTGGAGAAAATGCACCCTGTGGTTTGGACTTTAAAAAACAAAACAAATAAAATCTTATTGAACATATTACAGAACAAAAAAAAAATAAAGAATGCCAATATCAAAACAAACATACAAAATCTCATTAAACAAATTACAGAAGAAGAGAAGAAATAAAGAATGTCCAAATCAACCGTGAAGTAAATCTAAAACTTAGAATATAAGTACTTTTTTCAAACATAAAATCAAATCAACCCCTGCAAAGTTGATTTCGAATTATCTTTGCATTGTCCATGGTTTAAAGGAATCACAGGAAAATAAAGTCATAACTATTATATAATTGCTAACATATAATTTTCAATATCATTCTATCTTTATCTATCAATTGTAGATGTTGTTGGGACCAGGATAAAAGGAAAATCAAACTACCAGGGGCTGGATTTAAGTGGAATGAATTATTATAATGGGGTAAAGTCCTCTTGCATAGCCATGCCCACCCACCTGCTTATTTCCATCCTTTTTATTCATTAAAAAAAATACAAACTGGGGCAAAGAGGTGACTAATTGCCTTTGAAAGATGAAAAGAAAAATGGAAGACTACCTAGACTACTTATGAAACTTTGAAGAGACAAATATAAGAAGTTTGTATTTTGAACAAAATTGATGAGGTGGGTGGACATGGGCAGACCATAATAATCTAAGGACTTAACACTGATCATTAACAGCAAGTACTATGGGTAAAGATTTCCTAAAACATTGGTGAATAAGTATGGGATAGTAGGATTGAGGTCAATGATAAAGTGGTATTTTTTAAATGAAAGAGATTGCTACCACAAATTAATAATAAAATGGGGAAAAGGAAGAGGAGGATATCCTAAGGAATAAATGTACCTCTTTTCCTTCTGTCTGATGTGAGTAAAAAAAAACTTTTTAAAAATATTTCTTTTTTACAATATGATAATAAGGGTGAAAAATGTGACAAATTAGATTAATGTGATAAAGTATATGTGTTACATATCATATCTTTGAGATTAAAATATTAACAATAAATACCATAAAATATCCCCCCAAAAACCAACATTGTAGTATGTAGTTGCAAAACCCACATGATTATCATAATGTCATTGCATAATACGAAGCTTAAATAATATGTTATGCAAAATCATTAGATTTATGGACGTGTTTTGAAATTAATCATAAAACAAAATTGTCCACAAGTGAGTGCAAAGTGATCCTGGAAAAGTTGATAACCCAAAAAGAAATGGTGTGGCTAATTCATATTGATAAAATCATTGGATGTGATAAGATTGTGAGAATCGTAGTATTGTTTTCAAGCGTATGATAACTATATTCCATTTCTCCTAACTTAGTGTGCAGTCACAGAGGCCTCGGGCAATAAACTGCACTTTTGGGTCATGAGGACAAGATGCCAATTTTTTACATCTTCATTCAATATCAAAAGGATGTAACCAAGCCTACCTATGAAATTAGTGGTATTGATGAATTTTATATAATATGTGATCCATCGCCACTATAATCATCCTAAAGGTACATTTTAGACATTTGAGTAATGAAAACTCTGTTGAAAACCAGAAGTTATAAGTGAAATAACGTCAACAGTTTTAAACCCATAAGGTGTTATGGATCATTTCTCAATTCTTCACTTAAGGTAAGGTAAGGTACCCTTTAGTAATCCATGAAATAAATTACAATATGTTTCGTCAATAAAATGATTTTTTCAAATAAAGAAAAAAAAAATTAATTAATTAAATATATCTTCTTCTTTCTTTATCAATAACCTTTTAGTACCTTTCGGTGTAAGGTTTTAATTAAATATATAAAGAACTAAATAAGTGAATTAGGGACCAACTAATGGCAATGGCTCACATATTGTTGGAATTGGACAATAACTTTTTCTTATTACATAATCGTCATAGAGCAATTTCCATCGTATCAAATGATATAGTATTAGCTCTTTCTCTATTCTCATTTGAAAGATTCTACTTTTGATAATCAAAATAAAACATCTATTTAGGGATTCTTTTCCAATTTCATTCCACCTAAATTTTGATTTTCTTCTGCTCTAAATAAACTGTGTGTTATCAGCTTTTACATTAATTCACTCAAAATTGGTGTTTCTATTCCCTGTATTCTTCTTCACTGTTAGAATTGAATGTTATCACTCTGTTTAAAATCAATTAAACATATGTCTACATTGGTCCTCGTTGCCATAGGAACATATTAATAGCATAAAATTGAATTCACAAAAGAACTGGCCAATTTATGATGAGCCAGCAATAGACATGAATGGGGACAGCTTATTCAGATGATCAGGGAGGCAGCTGAGGCATCAGAGTTGGACAACTAGGATGCAAAATGCATTAAGTATGTAAGTCAAACATGAGGTGCTACCAGAATGTGTAGAACATTGGGACATCATATCAAAGACATTAGGGAGACAGTATACCCTGGATTGTATCCTCTTTGTCAAGTGAGAATAGTTAATCTTTTTATTTTGAATAAAGGGAAGAAATTAAGAAATTTTTACGTGACATACTTTGTGCATATAGTGGAGACATGAGAGCTATTTTCTCCTGCACTTCAAAAGGGTGAATTTTAATTTTTTTTTAGTAAAGCAGATTCTCTTTGGTTACATTTAAATTCAAACATGAAATCCCTAACATGGAAGTCAGATTCTCAATCACAAGACCAAAAAAGACACTGTTATGTTGTGGACATAAAACTAGAAGGACTAGCCTTGCAAGAATTTACACCAAGGGACTGAAAAGAGATGCCACAGAAGAGACAAAAAACTTTTGTTTGAAATTTTGAATTTGGATGATTTAGAATAAGTGAGTAATTATCCTTCTGTAACCAAGGTAGGTGGTGGGACTGCCACCTTAGGGCCTTCTATCAGGCCTACGATTAACCTTCATCTGGCTTCGTCTCACTTGGTCATAGAAGCATACAAACGATCCCCCCACGATAAGCTGTTGACCGCGGGGACCGAAGAAAAATGTGGACAGAGGTCATCTCTGATATTGTAGAGAAAAGAGAAACTACTGAAGTTGATGCAAAGAATAGAAGTCGAAATATGGAGGAGTGGAGAAAGTTTATTCACTATAGATAAAGCTGACACCGAAAGGTAAACAAGGAAATGATAAGAAAGAAAGAAAGAAAATATCTTTCATCAAGTTTCCATTTACTGTGACAAGTGGTAGATCATGATAATATCAGCAGAACTTCATCTGCCAGCGCCAGTTAAATACCTATTGAAGTTTATTATCATATTTCCTAGTCCTCCTTTTCCTAGACTCTAAAACTTAAGTCAATGCAACATACCCTCTTTGCCACCTTATCCATATTACTTGTTAAGAGTTCAATATGAAATAAAATTGTAGCAAATAATGATAACAATCACACATTCAAATAATTTTGTATATATGTTTATATATTATATATATGTCATAGCTAGGTGTGCCAAGCACATGTTCAAAATTCAAATATCATATTTTTTTACCTTCTTTACATCAGTTGAGTCCTTAAGTGTAACATCAAAATTCCAAAATTAATATGATTGAAATCATAAAAAATCAAAAGCTCCATGCAACAAAAAAAAAGAACCATGATGCACAAAGCAGCCTGTTAAGAATCAGCTTTTGGCATTGAATATTTTGTTGAAATGAGGATACACTGTCTTTTAAATCAATTCCTTCGTTATTTTGATAGTTATCTACATAGAAATTATGCTTTCATGTGTGTGTGAGTGTGTGCTTGTGTGTATTTGTCTGTTTGTGTTTATATAAATGTTATATATATATACAGTGTTTGTGTGTGCGTATTTGTGTGTGTGTTGGAGATCGTGAAAGAAAAATTGGAAATGAATATGGTGGTAACTTATGACAGAATGTTAGTTAACACTGTTGTAAATCAAAACTGCCTTAGAGTTGGTTCATACCAGGCTGCAATGTACCTCTTACAAATATCTACGTAATGAGACTTTGAATCAAAAGTGCTCAGGAGACTTTCCCCACTTACTTCTCGAACTGAAAATTTCCTCTGTCACCAAGAATAAAAACAAAAGATTGTAAATTGTTCCCCTTCAAGTTTTAATTTTAGGTATGACGAAAAATTGTAAAAAGCATGATGTCGTCATTTTCAGATGAAAATCAACAGCTCTAAAATGTTGTGGAACTGCAAACCCTTACCTCATATCTAAATATTTCAAACTTATTAGATGATTTATTCATTTACATAAAAACAAATATACCCAAAACAAAAAACAATTTGAAAAAAAAAAGCATAATAATTGCAGAATGGGTTCAGTTAGTTATTATATGATAATTTTTGGTTAATAAAAGCATCAGTGTATTTTAGATAATCCTGAAACAAAACTGTATGTTTAGTTTATTTAAGCAATTACTTGGTAATCTGTAAGGTCAAATTGCGCAGTTGATTTATGGTATACAATCAATAAGATGGTGGGTTAGGGAGGAGTAAACATTTGTAAAGAGTGGGCTACCAATCTTCACTCATCATTCAAAAAGGTATTTTTAATGGGGGGAGAGGGAGAAATGATCAAAAGACTTTATTTAAAAGACTGGAATGGATGATTTTTGGATGATAATTCTGTTTATGATGATCACAATTGATACTGCATTAGTTTTTAAAAATGACTTGTGGATTGGTAAGACAAAAGGATTTTATAATAAAAGGGATTTTGTAAAAATAATGCATTATGCTCACTGTGGGATATATGAATAATAAATGCTATAAAAAACATGCAAACCAAAAGCGCATAATTTACCTGTATTGCCTGCAGCAATGGGTGAAGTGAAAAAAGATGATAAATATGTTACTATTGACCTTTATTTTATCCTATTTATTTCAGATCCTGAACTTTAGGTAAATACAAAAATTTAATCTAAAACTTATCAAGGAGGAGTACCCATATATTCATTATTTAAGATCAAATTCCGAGGTCCACTAAAATGATTATGTCATCATCACTGCCAGTCAGCCCTGCCAGAGTTTAGGCCACTGACTAAAGATTTTTATCTCTGCCTGTCCTGGGAATTTTTTCTGGGGTTCAGTCCATGAGTGGCCTCTTTTCTTCATTTCATTAATGATTATGTAATCTTTGTTTAATATTATTTTACAGAACTCATAAATCATAAATTTTCTAATTATAGTTTTGATTTCAAGGCAAAACAAATCAACAATTCAAAATCAGACTTAGGTGTTATCTCATGGTTAAATGTGTCTGGGAAAATATCTAACTAAGATACTGTAAACGGTGACAATGTAATATCTTTTAAAAGGGCTTTGGAGTTTCATTGGCACTAAAGAGTGTAAAGGGGATGCCCTTATGATTATTTTCAATATTTTAAAAATGTATTATTTGTATAGTTTGTATTTGTTTAAGGGCATTTTACACAGTGTGTAATATTTGCAATCAGGGGCAAGTATGCCTGTTGCATCTTAATTGTTAGAAATAGAAATTATGTTGTTAGACTTGTGCTCCATCAGACCAATCATTTCTCTGTGTAAACCCAAATCAATAGGTAAGATCTTAACAAATGGAAAAAAACTTACTTGAGCTTTGTCATCAATGTTGATAGGTTGTATCATGGAGCTCCAAGTGTTCCAGGATCCATATTGCTTCCTGATAAACACATGGTCATAAATTGTTCCTTTCTTTGGAATCAACAGGGCTCTGGGGAACTTCAGCTCCTTTGGCCTTAATAGGAAATAAAGTAATGGAAACTAGTGAATGTGCATGCCAAGTCTTGATTATTTCTTAAACAGCCACCGGGTTCAGAAAGAGATAAGAAAAGAAGTATGCCACAAAGGTATAAGTATTTTTCTGTGAGTGTTAGATTGTTACACGTTGAGCTATTAGATACAGTGTGGGCACAAAAACCCTCCTTGATTTCAAGAAGTTATAATATGAAAACTTAATGGAATATGTTTACTAATATGATTTCATCGAATACATTCATTGTTAAGATTTCTATTCCTGGCAACATAGATGTGCACCACTAGAAACATTACCAGGGCTCACCGATTGAGTCTCATGGCAGTAAGCACCCCTCAAAAAGTGTCATTTTTAATGGTGCTCACTCCAAAGCTACGTAGCTGATATCTGTTGGAATTTGCTAAAACAAAGTGTTGTGACTGTGCACCTTATTTTCATACAAAAATCAAGTGGATCCGCGTTCTAACACCTCCATTCTAAAGTGATACAATTTCATGAGGACACTTGATCCCACTAGATTTGCAGCAGAGAGTCTGGGCTGAGCTAGATTACCGCCAAAATATTTTCTGAGTAACGGGCAGAGAACACATCAAGTGTTCGTGAAAATAACTGATACCACATAAAACTTTATGATATCATCCAAGTGCAGCCTAAAAAATGTGTAAGAATATTTCAATAACTTGTTAATTGTATAACGTCTGGAAATCAAGGAGGGTTTTTGTGTTGACCCTGTACAATGGGTGGGTTAAAATCAAACCCTGCCTGCAAAGTGTTAAACAGCAATGTCAACATTATCTATATATCTGAATAACAACAAATCTCTAGGTATTCCAAAAAACAAAGCATGTTTTATCTTGCAAACTAAGAACAAAATTTCCATTCATTTATTTTGTCTCAAAGGCGAAATAAAATATTTGATTCTTTACAAGAGATGATTTCTAATATTATACCATTATCTAAGTACTTCTAAATAATATTCCTCCATATAAGATTCCCCACAAAGATTACAAACATGTTCTACACACAAAATGCAGCAAAAGGACTGTCTTTCTACACACTGAAAAGCGGATGACGACTATTTGGATATATATTAAGAAGAGACATTGAAACACTGGCCAATAAAGCTATTGTATCTTTTTTCCCCAAATCAGGCAACAGATTCAACGGAAGACCACTGACAATAATACACCCTGTTATCAACAGAGAATTTGCCCATCTCAACAAGAAAACACTAAAACTCCACTCCAAAGACGATCTTGCCTTCATACAATTAATTGCGCAAGACGGAAAATGTTGGCAATAACTATCAGCAAAAATTGGAAAACCAACTGAAGTGCTACAGTTGGAGCACTGAGACATGAAATGCCCTCATCATTAAGTCATTATTCACCTCAAGTCTAGACGCCTTCTTATGAAGTACACACAATGCCATAACCCTTGTTCATATCAATTTTCAAGAGTTGATATGCTACACACATTAATCATATATTCACCAAATGTAGGATATACATTTCTGTTTGTTTGATTGAGTCCCATTCTTCTTCTTCTTCCCCTTCTACAGGTCTACCTATACAAATTGTGTGGGGTCCCCAGTACGTGTTTCTGTTCTCCATTCCCTTCTATTCTCAGCCATAGCCTCCTCTAATCCTACTGTTTTCATGTCTTCATTTATGCAGTCCTGTAGCCTTCTTCTTGGTTTACCCTTCCTCCTAGTTCCAAATGACATTTTTCCAATGATACTTGTTCAAATAATTCAGTCCCATTAAAAACAAAAAAAACTTATGTGCTTTTTGGAGCCAGCCATATAATCTAATCAGTGCCAGATAAAGGATAAAGACAAATATATTTCTTTTCAACATAATGATAAAATAAAACACATCATTTCCGTCCCTAGGCTTTATTAAACAAATAGATATATGAGCAACATGTGAATGTTGAAAACAAGTTCTAAACACACAGTGACAGATTAAAAATCAATTTGATAATGCACTTGACAAAGTAAAAAGTTGATGTGATTTAGTTCTAGTAATACATAGTTATTTGATTTACACCATTTTCGACACTTGTATGGGGGGATAAAAGTGTGAAAGAGTGTTGAAAGCAGATTCTGCACACATCAAATTCTAAAAGAGTCTTAATGAAGTCATACAAACTAAAAACTGAAAAAGACCATGAACATTTTCTGTCCCTCAATACCCTCTCATTTAAAAAAAATATGAATAGATACTAACACTTTGCTAGAGTAAAAAAAAGGTTGTATATTTAGTGTATATAGATATATATATACAGAGCTTTAGAAAATACTTACCTCCTTTTAAAGAGAGTTTTAAAATCAATTGATCATATATGAAAATAGCATTTACAAAGCTTTGATGAAAAATTTGCAAATAATAACAACACTGCCAAAAATCTGACACTTGCATGCAATTGGATGAGAGCACTAAAAAAAAACAACTTCTTCATTTTCATAGTAATATAGAACACCCCTTGGTTGGAGGATCAGTCTACATGGGTACAAAGGTAACAATCATACATCATGATTTATGAACCATTCAGTTAGAAAACAAATATCAATATTTGTCATTAGCCAGGCAAAAAATGTGCTCCATGCTTCTGTTAAGTTTTTTCTTCCACTTTCTTCCCAACAGCATGTGCGCAAAAAAACAAAGATGATATTGATAATTCTCATGTATAGTGCTTTTAAGATAAGCAGGTTCTCATCCTAATAAGTTTAGAATCATGAAAGACATCATAAATAATACTTTACTTGTCTGTTGACATTAACTGGCAATATGTTAATACCAGACAGATAATCAGGTAAATTAAGATCATGAATAAAAATCTTTGTCCAAATCTTTGAACCCAGCTTGTGCAATTTTACAATAAAGTTTATGAAACAAGCATTAGGAAGAAATATATAAATTACTCTTGTAAAACTGAATACATACTTGGGATATTTGTCTTTTGGTCCCTCCATATCACAGAGAGCTCGGAAAAACTCATTGAATTTCAGCCGAGAACTTGCATCAAGAGTTGCTCCAACAGACCAAACAATGGAGAAGAAGAAATACGCCACAATGGTATTGGTACGTTCCTCTTCCAACTTCTTCTGATTCATTCCTAGAATTGGTGGCTCAGCTGCAGTGCTAGCATCAATTTCTTCTTCTTCTCCTTCATCCATAAAGTCGTCGTCATCGTCATCATCACGGCCAATTTTTCTGTTCACAGAACAACATTGTCACTCAATTAAAGAAGAGCATAAATGTGACCCTTTCTGACAAGGCAGAACAGTTGCAGAATCATCTTTCAAGAGAGTAACAAAAAAAATGATTGTTAGTTCATTATTGGTGGCAACAGTAATTCAACCAATCAGGATGATTTTGGTATCTCTAGAGAGAGGAATTGCCACCCTTGATATTGATACCAATATCTCTCAATGTATATTTCATGTTCCACTTTGTCAGAAATGGTCATGAATATGCACATTTTTTAACTAACACAAATATTCTATTGACAGTTGATATCATTGTTACCTCAAATTCAAATTAATAAAGTGGCAAGAAGAATATCAATAGAACAACAATAAGGAAGGTTCTAGAGACGCAATCTCCCTTAAACAAGGATTTTTGGACACTAAATAACAAACAAGTAGAAAAATTTGTCATTACATTTTTGCAAGAGTCATTACATTGACCCAATAGTTTTGGAATGTTCATGTTACAATGAGGTGGAAACAAATCTATTAATTTCATTAAAAAATGTACTATTTGTATTTACAGTAAAACCATGATATACCACCATTTTTGCTTTCTGCCTGCTTTGTTGCTATGGTTCGGATCTAATAATTTGTTCACTCAAACCTTTCATTATAATGCCATTCTCTTTAAAATGCCAACTTTCATTTGGTTCCAGAGTATAATTAGTGGATATTGAATGAGTGAATTTTATATCATTGTTATTTGATGAGTTTATATCAGACTTGTATTGATG
>JARBEP010334016.1:0-10740 GCA_030265255.1 Tritonia festiva
TGTTTGAAGCCATATGGCGGGCGCTGAAATGACCTTTCTGTGTCGATAGAGCCCTAAAACAGCAACAAACAAACAAAACAACAACTCATTGAATGAGTTAATGAGTTTAAAATTGGTTGTCAACATCGGCAACGAGCATAATAGATCCATTTAAAATAAAAATGTCTGTAACTAAGTGGGAAGATATTTGGTTGTAAAACAAGTAATGACACAAAAACTGCCAAATATTAAGGTATTATGACAGGTGTTATTTGATAATGGGAAATCTTGTTTTTAACCTGTGTCCCGCTTGTTATGTATAATTGCATCGCCGCTACTCCTGGCCTCCCGCCTGGGACTTCCATCTCCTTGTCTGACCATTTGCCCAGCATCACGGCGATCACCATCCCGTTACCTACCGATGCGTTTTCAATTCACGGCATTTCGTTTAGGTTTGTTTGTTACATACTGCCTGTCCTGTTGTATTGTAGTAATACAGTATCAGTCAATAGTGAAGCCACCGAGCGTACAATTAGAAGAAATAGAATGCCAACCAGAGGTACCATGCTAATAGCTATTGTGAAGTTGGCGACTCCCTTCTCTCTCTCTCCAATGGAATGCACAGGGTCAGAGCCATGAAACTCAAGAGTTCAAAGGAAAAAAATCCCAACGTCCCCGTCAGGATTCGAACCCAGTACCTTATGCTAACAAGACGAAAGCGTTATCGCTACGCCCCAAATTCCCTATCAGGCCTGCACTTCTCCTTACCATAGTATTTGAAAACTTATCAACAACAACCAAGTGTAAGGTATCCATCCAACCAAGGTCAATGACCAGTCAACGATCGGCAATCAGTATTTAGTATAGTATCAGCTCTCTCTCTTTCTCTCTCTAGCTGCATGATCTCTCTTTACCCCAACCGTTTCAAGTAAAATTTTCCACTCCCAACAGACCTGTTTGAGTTTGCACCGTCTCCTCACACCATCAACATAATTTAAGGACCTCCCCGAGGGCGGGGTTTGTTGAATGACCGTTATAATTTATCATTTTATTGGCTGATACGTAAAACCTGTGTGGTCACAGACATAAATTCTGCAACTCAGAAGATGAATCGGAGCGATCAAGTGACAGGCAATAGCTCAGCACACGAAATGGAATTTTCCGGCTGCCGCTTGACCCGCAGTAGTGGGCGCTGGGAACAAAAGGTAGCGAATTTCGGAATTTTCCGTCCATCGCAGGACACGGGTTAACATTAGTGAATTGAGTATAACTTATACTATAAACCAAAACACCTTGATATAAACAATATGAAGATGAGACAGGAAAACTTTGCTTTTAACATGGTGGTAGGTACTCTTAAAATGTGCCTTTAGGACCAAATCATGCTGACTGGTGGCATATGTACAAAATTAAAAGGCTCATATTGGACTTGCTTAACAACTTGTCAAGTGTAGAACAACCGAAAACCATGCAAAGGTAAACACCGGAATGTAATGTATCTATTTCACTTATGACTTCCTTTCTCTATAATTCATATTGCACACCTTTTTTATCAACACAGTCCTGGCGTTGGCTCTGGTTTCCAATTATTTGCAATAAAAGTCTTTGATTGATGTGTTATATATTTACTATTATTAGATTAATATTGAATATTCTTGGTTCTACGTACGTAATATATATGTATATATATACATCTATATATATATATATGGTTAGAATTACAATACTACTATTACCATTGAACATGTTAATATCTTATGTTAATTAAGCATATTTCTTTACACATACTACTACTATATTATTATTATCTAGTAATTTATTTTCACTTGCTCATTTTATTCCACTCACTTGTAAATAATATGCATTACTACTACAGTACTTCATCGTGAGTGTTTCTGTCCTCTTCCTTTGTTCTTTCCTATTTGAACTGAAGAATAAACTAACGAATGATGTAAAATCAATCTACGCGTGTTTATTTTTATAAAGTGCATGTCAATTTGTAATGATTTCTCCAGAAATGGAAGGACTGTATCTTTCCCCCAGTTGCTGTTTCTTTGTTTTATACTTTGAATGTTGTAAATATATATACATATTTTTTGTATTAAAAGCAACCGACAGCAACTAGTGCTTGTGTGATAATCTTGTTATGTGCAAAGAATGTCACTCACCCTGAAAGCTTACATAGAACATTATCCTGAGAATAAATTCATACTGAAGCATTGCAAGTATTGGCGTCTGCATTTACCATTAATTTGGTCTTGCCTTTCAAACCATAGTCCTCATACAGTTTACAAAACGATGCATGGGCAGGGGGTGTCCCAGGTTAAGTCATTAACCTTTGGGGGCGTTCAAGATTTTTCTCAGGACACCTCTAGTTTTCAAAACTCTACACTTGGAATGTCATATGGAATCTCAAATCTTATGGCAGCCTTTGAGATGATCTTATGGTGTTACAGTACAAATGCAGTGCCTATGCTTTCGATCATCAATGTTTTAATCGGAAGGTGATGAGAGGGGAGAGCAAGTGTGCAAAATGGATGGACAACAGTTTACTAATGTTAGTATTGTATGACAAGCGCCAGTCTCGTATGCTAAATTAGAATAGAATCGAAGGCACTGCGTTTGTGACATTAAAAATAAAAGGTCAGAATAAGAGACAATATAGTTTTTTTCTCGCACCATGGCGAGACGAGTTCACCGAGGTCAATAGCTGTTTGTAGGATGAAACCGCAGTCACTGCATTTGTACTGTTAAAAGAGTGTAAAAAAACCAACAGGGCCTCTTTTTCCCTTTTTGTTGTTATTGCTAGAATTAGAATGATCAAAGTCCAAGGGATCCTGACACAGAAAGGTAAACGGGAAATGGTTAAGAATGAGAAGTCAAAGGGAAGCCTTTGGACTCAACAATTGAAAACTTACAAATTAGTGTGCCTCCGCTAACAAGGGCATGGGGAGTAATTTGATGTGTACAATGGTGGAAGTCCTTGAATAGGAATTGGGCTGGAATAATCCAAGAAAGATTTCAACAGCCTTGAGACGGGTTGATTTTGGAGCAGGAAGAATTGGTAAACATCGTGTCAGCAGATTCGCTTTAGACGCCTAATGTGGTAAAATCTGCTGTTTTCTTATAGCTGAGGGGTTTCCCACCAATGCAAAAGTAAATATTGTTATGGCCAAAACTTGGGCAACACCTAAAAATGTGACTCTCATTGCGAGTTTATCATGTCTCCGATGCTAGGACTAGGTTCTTGATCCCACCTACCTTCATAGGATCAGGGGAGTAGCAAATAACTTTTCACCGAGTTTCACGGAGAAAAATAACCGACGCTGCCCGGAATCGAACCATGTACCTTTGGCTTCTGAGGCAAGAACCTTACCTCTGCGCCACTGGTACCCCTGGGTTGCACTAACCAATAATGTAAAATTAGGCAACGCTTGGATCACCTATTTTGTCATTCGGCCGAGGCAGCTTTCTTTTACTGACAGACTTGCCATTTTAGGGATTAAACTCAAATAATTTGAATTTTTGGTCAACATTCATGCATGATACCAATTGTCAATGGTCAATGACCTTAGTGAAGTTCAACAGTTGTGTTTGAACTTCGGATGTGTTGATCTTTTCTCCACTCCCCCAACATTAACTTAAGCGTAGTCAACGGTATATATTAGAATGTAAGCATTCCAACCACCGCGATTGTTTTACAATAGAGCTGGAAATGTTAAGGATTCAAACAAGGCAGACAGTGGAGGATCAGCCCACTGCAATCATCCTTATTTTTTGGCACCATGAGCAATATAGTAATAGCAAAAATGTTTGTGACTGTCGCACATGATGTGCAAAATGGAACAATCTGATAAAAATATTGACAATGGTTGATTTCGTGAGTATATTTATTCCTCGTTTGGTAAACTGTGAACGTTTTTTGTTTTTTTCAAATATTTTTGACTCAAGTTCTCAATATCTAGAAAATAAAAAAATTGTACAATATTCTAAATCATTCCTTATTCATCATGTTGTAACAAAAAGTTCCCCCCAAATATTGTTAGAAGTTATCTAAAAACACACCCAAAACCCCAAAACGAAGTAGCTGCATCAATTGAAAATACAGATTACAGTACAGATATATCTGTATTCCGAAAGTCACGGGAGATGACGACACTGATCTGGACAGTGGCTTGGTCTCATGCGTCTAAATGACTGAAAACTTTCTTGAATCCATTCCTTTACTTTGCTTTTTTGGGGGTATATCACAGGCAGGCAAAAAAAACCTAAAAGGAAAAACAAATATAAGAAAACTTATATGAGAATAAATAATTTCCAAATTTATCAGAACTTTAACTTTAACCCATTGATAGCCCATCAGTTTCACAACATTTTGTGTGAAGAAAAAACAAATAAGCTCATTGACAACATGGGGAAAAGTATAAAGCACAAAAGAGGTTAATAGTTATAAGAAAAAACAGAGTGCAGAGGTACGGTTCTCACCTCTGAAGCAAAAGGTATCAGGTTTAATTCCCGGCAGCAACACTCTGGTATTTTCCTCCTTGAAACTCAGTGAAAATCTATATGCCTCTCCCCTGATCCTATTCAGGTAGGTGGGATCAAAGAACCCAGTCCTATCAGAGACGGACGATAAACTCGGAGGTCCCGTGTGCACATTGTGCACGTTAAAGAACCCTTGGCAGTTGAAAATTGATAAGAGTAGAATGCAAGGCCACTGTCTTTGGAAAAATTAATTCCTACCACAAAGGTCACAATGGGTTGATCACCTGTTTGGCTTAATATCTTGATCCAGAGAAATCCAGCCCCATAGTGCTGGCCCTACACTGTAATGGTAAAAGGGAACTGGATAAGGAAAGGACTGGTAATAATAGGATTGGTGTGAGCGTTGAGCAAAGCTTACATTGAAAACAGATTTGTACAGGCATTGAAAACATGTTACAACAGGGGATCACGCTGCCTCTCCCTCTGGTGTGACAGGTGGTTTGTAGAAAGGATCTTTGGGAAGCATATTCTCATTCAATTTACGTAAAACTTCACTGTCTTGGGAAACCAAATTTTTCTGTGAAAGAAAGGATGACAGAGTAAAATATTCCAGATATCAAATCTGACACACCCCTCTTGGGAGTTGATGTATATTTAAATTAACTGCTGCCATTTTAGATGAATATAATATCAAACAATCAACGCATGTGTTTAAAATATCTTGTTGTCACTCAAATTCCACTTACAGTTTATAAAGTCATACTGGACACACAGGTAAGGTTCATTTCAATCATAAAGACATGCAGTCTTTGACAATTTTTTCAAAATCAAATATAGTATGCCAGTATCATTCCCCGAATTCCATCAATGATTTCGGCATGTTCAAAACATTTGTAGGTGAATTGATTGGAAAGATTACCATGTAATAAAGATAAAGCTAGAATAGATATAGGTATTAATTCAGTAGTTGAACAAAATGGACAAAAAATAAATGTGTACCTATATCATCTCTAACAAGCACAACGGTGCACTTAAATTGATTCCAGGGTGTGCACTTATTGTGTACTAACATCATGTACAAAATATGCATTATAACATAGCACCATGCGGCAACTATAATAATACACTTCATGGAACCATGTCTATGAACTGGTTGAGTGTCTAGAGCTAGTAAAAATTTTCCGATTGTCTTCTCTTTCCGCCTCGCATAACCAACTAAGCTACACTAGGTCAGTGACCTCACAGCAACACGCATGGTGCACAACTGCTTAATAACATATGAAGGGTTCCATCACAAAATGCTTTATGTGCAACATCACATAGTCAAAGAACTATTGATTTATCTAATACTTTAAACCGCATAAAATAATGGGTGATTTGCAATATTCAGGGTATAATAGGTACTTTTTCTATGTAGTAATTCTTTTTAGAGTTTCAAGTGTTGCTCTTAACTTAAGTAAGCAAAAAATCATGCATTTTGTCTGTTCAACTCAATTTGTGCATACTGCGTTATGTCATAGAACCCTTCATATACCGATAACTTGTGATGCCTTAATTCAGCCAGACAGGCTTCCCTTTCCCTACTGTTGTGAAAGCCAAGTGACAGGGGGTGTGCTTATCAGGTTCGGTATGCTTGTTAGGGATAATACACTATTCACTTATAATATAATGACAATATTGTTTGTAGTGCCATCTGAAAAGTGGTGAAATGACACATAACTGGTTGTAGGAGGTACCAGAAGTTAAAACATATATGCTTACATTAACCAACAATCTCATGAGGCCGGTGCCACTACTTCTGGAATCCAATGTCAAGGTTGTTTGGTATTGAATGGCTTTCAGGAGTGCTGCCATGCCCTCCTCATCAATTTTGTTACCTTCAAACAATCAATAAAGATGTCAGTGTTAGAGAACAATCAAATCCAGTTCCAAATAAGATTTTAAACAAACAAAAAACTCCCCCCCCCACATCAACAAGCAAACAAAAAAACTGTCATAATTTCAAACCTTTATTTTGCCCTCTACTCGTAATCATTTTCCTCCTTGCCCTCTGACCCAAACTTTTGCATCTTAATCATGGCCGCCAGTATAAAAAAAAACAACTCAACATAATTTTGTTAATGTTTGTTTGTTTGTTTGATCAAACCCCATTAATACTGCACAAAGCAGTGTTGGGGATTTTTTTAATGAAAAAATTATAATTATAATTACAAAGTCAATTAAGTAAAAAAAAAGATTTATTCTCATCCACACATTCTATTTTGTATTTTCCAACTTACGAGACAAATTCAGATTTATAAGCATGCGATTTCCTGCTACCCACAATTGTCCATCCATATAGTCTGCCACTTCCAGCAATGGGTTTATAAAATCATGGGCGTCCATATTCTGACAAAATCAGAACAGAAACAAATAGATAATCAGATAAAAAAACAAACATATTAATTCCTGAAACAACAAAATTAGCCAATTAGTCAAGGTGTTAAGATTCTGAAGAAAGTAATCATGCAAAAAGTGAAATCAAGAGCTACAAGCAGGATTACCATCAACATGCGTGCATAACTTTAATAATATTGAAATTAAAATCCTTCCACAAAGTGTGAAAAGAAGATCTTTTAACAAATTTGTTTCAAAGTAAAGATCCCTCACAAAATGTGTTAGCAGAGATAAGTAATCTGTGTGCTAGTGCTATTATGAATTTCATTTTCTAGCAAAATATTTACATCTTTTAATGGCGATACCAAATTCTAATTTAAGCAGGCATTCTGACATCTAGTCTTTCTGATGTTTCTTTGTATATGGACAGGCTATGCCATTGAAAGTGTACTGTATTTTGTTTTCTCAATATCAAAAATAGTTCTGGCTTTTCAGATTTGAGAGCGAAACCAAAGCATGGTAGTTTTTCATTGGCTGCTTTTACACACACTTTATCAACACAAACATTAGGGGAATAAAGAAAACATCACGTAAAAATATCTGATATAAATTGAAAGTATTAAGTCAGTTATAGAGATGGCAATTAGGCATGCATAGATTATGAAATATTAGTAACAAAATAGCCAAAACATAAATATGTGTTCATTTATAATGACAATCATCTTTTTTCTCAAAACATCTTCTCCACTCAGCAGACATGCATCATCAAAAAAAATACAACAAACTTAGAGAGGGGGAATTCTGAATTAAATTTTATTCCTTTTGGCAAAGAACAAATGTTACATCGAGTTCACACAGATACAAAGTATTTTCAAATATCAACTGTCCTCCTGCGGTTCCTGTATCTATGTTCCCCAATAACGCCTTTTAGTTCCCTACATTGACAGCGGGTCCCGTAATAATGATCCCCACTCGGTGTGTAGTGTGCCAATCGTTGCCAGCGAGTCTTGGATATTTGCGCACAGGCGAGGTGTGTAGGGTAGCTTTGTTTACATGCATTATTTTGAACATTTTCTCGCCTCTAGGTCATTGATAATGAAACCATCCAAACCTAGAATAGTCTACCAATTAAATCATAGTAAAAAAGACAATAAAAATTGAAAGTGGTTGAGAACATCATTATCCATCAATCACATGCAATGTGTCTTTGCAATGATTAAAATAGCACTATGTTACAAACTAAATTTGAGCAATGAAATGATAAAAATCCAAAATAATTTACATTATTTTATGGCTCTAATTCAAAATATCTGGAAAAAAATAATGAAATAATTAGTATTTTTATCCCTTACGAACAGTAAATACTGTAACAAACTACATCGGCAATCACGCAGGTAGAAATGTGTTAGTCCCATCGGTTGGGAAAATCCTGCACAGTGTGAGAGTAGGTCATTGATCGATAGTGAGGGCTATGCGGCAGTGACAGAGGACAGGAGTTAATATATAAATGTTTTAATTCTACCTGGAATCATGCAATAGAAATTGTTACTAAATTCATTCAAAATATCCTCACATTCTTTCCTTAACGCCATCACATTCTTTCCTTAACGCCATTACCATTGCCAGCTCCAGTTTAATTTCATTGTTTGTACAATGTATTTTTTATCTACTTTATTATCTTTGAAAAACATATTCTAGATCGTCGCTGTCAGATTATAAACGTACATTGGCAACTTTTCTCCCATTCTACTTTTCAACCAAACAACACCTCATCACTTGAAAAACTTTTCAATGAAAAATATGTCAGTCAATCAAAATTCCTATGTTTGTGTCACGATATACTGTACACGCTTTCCTGTCTCAAATTATAATGGTCTAAACATATGGTTACATCACAAGAAGGAGCACAGAAAAATGTCACTTGAACATTTAGAATCCGACAGCGATGTTATTATATTGTTTATTTACTGTGTTTGATATATTATATAAATAATGAAAAATGAATAGATTTAAAATATGAATTTGTTAAATTAAAAGAAATAAAGAAAAGCTTCCATATGAGAAGAAACACAATTAAAACCAAAAACAAATTTGAAGCAGAATGTCCAAGACTAGGATTATGATCTGTTATAATTTGACAAAAATTCATGCATTATAAACAATGGAACATCTCATGCATGCATGGAAAATAAAATAAATATATGATGTGAAAATTGGAAAACAATATACAAGTGCAAAAATATTGCAGTGACTGCTCACATTAAGAATAGAAGTTTAATTCCATCAGTATACCAAGACAATAAGCTTTTAAACATTGGGTAACAGTTGAATTTGTCTTCATGAAAAGAAAACATCGATCCCAATTATTTTTATTAGCCAAGTATGAAACATCCCCTCTGTATTGCTGGTGTGTGAAAACAGAAGTGTATCTTTTGTTCAAAACTTTGTTATTTCAATTTTTTTTAATCAAGCCAAATTGCTATGGTGGTAATACCACATTACAATGGTGGGGCCAGACATTGCTATGGTGGGCCAGCTTCATGTTCTACCACAAATGACACACAAGTCACTTATAATTCTGATTGCAAGGATCCCAAATACCATGTGTAGCCAAACAGAGTTGAAAATACAATGGATTAAAGGATTTAAGACAAGCAGGTGATGCCCACTGTGACATCTTTTATTGGCGCCATGAACAATATACTCAACAGTATTAAAAATAAAAATAAGGCCAATAAACACATTACTGTGTAAGAACTGGGAAAATTTGTCACCCTCTGCTATTTGGTTTGAAACAATTATCCTTCTGTTCCATCACACCAGCAAAAATACAAGTTAATCAAAACAAGGAAACATTTTCTTCCTTTTTATAGACACTGAAGACAAGTTATTCAACTGTTAGAACAAAGCAGATAAAAAGGTTATTTTGGTCCCAGCAGTGAAATCTTACCAAGGAATCTCCAGACTGGCAAATCCAGGAAAGAGTTGAATAGTGTTTTAATGGGATGATTAGGACAGATAGATCAATGTGTTCTGACAAGATCAATGTGTTCTGACAAGATCAATGTGTTCTGACAAGATCAATGTGTTCTCACAATAGATTTCTATAAGATCTGTCAGCTCTAGGAAAAAATCTTGACTGTACTAAAATTGTACATGTCTAGCTTGGGCCGATTGAAAAGTATGCTTGTATCAATAATACAATATTTTCTGGGGAGGAACCCATGGCACAGGCTTTACTTATCTATGTATTGACAACAAAGTCGAGCCTGACTAGTTAAAAACAATACACACTCATATTCATAAGCAGTTTACACCAGTTAGTTATTCACATCATCACTCGGCACAAGTCTGGATACTTATATAACATATTAAAAATAACAAGATGGGGGTTTAAAAAATAATACAAAACAAATCAAAACCCATGTTACTTAAACCTTTTTCATATATATCTACATGAATGAAAGATGACTCGAAAAGAAACAAACGTGTTTATACAAGAGACTTACCTCGCTTTCCTGCTGAAATGTTTTCCCCTTGTCTTTTTTCTTATCTTTGGTTTTCCCAATAGTTTTGGCGGCATCAGCTGCTACTGAAGCTGTTGATGTAAATAAATAAATATGAAAAAGATTTCGCAAAAAATTAAATACATGATTCTAGCTGTATGACAAAGCATTCATCAGTAACAAATAAACACAAATCATCGCAGCATGATTCTAACTGTAGCTTAACGCTATACCTTTTTGGTACATGTTAAAATATCAATTTAAGCCTATATCTACCTACACTAACAAGATTTTCCTACACAAGGATACAAGAAAAGAACTTTCTTCTTTCTTATCCAATTCCCTTTTACCATTACAGTGTAGGGCCAGCACTATGAGGCTGGATTTCTCTGGA
>JARBEP010335127.1:0-10740 GCA_030265255.1 Tritonia festiva
CAGAGAAATCCAGCCTCATAGTGCTGGCCCTACACTGTAATGGTAAAAGGGAATTGGATAAGAAAGAAGAAGAAATATATCTTTATTAAAGGACAGGAAATCCTCCATCCAATGATACTAAATTTATCCAAACAGTTCAAACAGTGTTTGAGATATTGCAGAGTGAAGCTAGTAGGTGTAGCACGTCATGATCCTACGATGATTTTTTCATCACTATGTCGAAGGTGAACTCTCCGACTTATATTCGGCTTTGTGAGACGTTGCCACGTATTATACTTTCTACTAATCATCAATGCAAAGAAATAATAATGTAAGGTATAGAATGAGAGCATAATTGAAACAGAGATGAACAGATTTGACAGAATGATTGTACGTCAGAAGATAACACAATTGGTTTTGGTGGCAAGTGGAAAACGTCAACCTGGCCCATGTGCGATATCAAAATACAGCCTTCAATAGCCTTCTCTTCGCACTGAGGTGACGACAATGTGTGGATAAAAAACACAATCTCTCAGAGATTACAAATTACATGATTATACAAAAAAGGTAAGTATTGTCCCTTCAACGGTGGTAGTATTGCTTTTAACTGCATGAGCAACTGTAAACTGTACAGCCAATGTTTCAACACAGGAACAACAACAAAAGTAAGAGTAATCTTCACAGAAGAAATCAACAGAAGGAATCATACAACAAGATTTGCTTTCAAGAAAACACAAACACACACACACAAATTTTGAAATAAAGAGCATAAAAAAAATGACAGGCTAACATTACGCCGCAGGTATTTTTCACAGCCAAAAAGAATTAGAAAATAAGGCAACAAGCGTTGATGACATGCAAATAAAAATAATTCACTTCTGGCACCAAAAGGAATAAAACCTTTAAATGTCATGTCCACCATTCAAGCCTTGGCACTGCATTCACTGTTGTTCAAAGAAAACTCCTAGACGTATAATCCTTATTTCTATAACTAGCCAGACAAGGAACCAATGTATAGCTGCTGTCAAATATAATTTATATATCATACGAATGATATCAAGTTACCAAACATTAAAGACATTATTCTCAACATGATCATATTTGGCCTGATCTTATTCTAAGAATACAATACAGCTGATAACAATAGAAAAACTGAAAAGAAATATGCAATAATGGAAAAGATTGTCTGTAACATTAGTTTATAGGTTGTTTTCTTCCTCATTTCATTTTGTTAAAAAAAAAAGAAGGTTATTGTAACAAATGCAGCAGTTTAAGACAAAAAAAAAAAAAGAAATCCAAAATGTCTTTAACAAATAAATTAAAAAATGTAAAAAACCAATCCACAAAAAACACAAGAGGCAAATTTCAACTTTTGTTAGAAAATACAAATAAACAAATTTTGGTGAGATATATCTTGACACATCTTTAATAGAATAAAGTAAGACGATCATATGCTTAATACAACCATTCGCTCAATTCAAAGTTACATTTGTTACATACATCTGCCATTTTTCAAGAAATGATTATCACATTTTCAAAGAATCTCCCTGAATTGACCTTGATTAAGATGAGGCTTAAAGTTCTAATACGAAAGCCAAACACATTTACTTGGATTTTAATTGTTTTCGACCAAATGGCGGCTTTGAAAATATGACTGTAATGTGATAAAAAGGCTGAAAAAGCAACAACTTGAAACTGTCTCAAAAAGGCGTTACCAATTTAATTATTTTATTACAATCCAAACATATCAAAGAAGAGGATTAATCTTAATGTATACACAAACATGTTGTATAATTTGAATCGTTTCCTGGTTGACTTTTGTCTCTACAATTGCAATTCGTTATCAAATGAAGGTAAATTGTACTCAGGATAGAATGTCACCATGGGGGTGGTCAATTATCCACCCTGACTGATGTTGAAAATGGTCCTAATATATAAAATTGGAGACAAATTTTCTATGATGTAGCAAGCATACATAGATGTGATGATGAATAAAAATGTTCCAAATTACTATAATCATGAATGCTTTAGGCAAACAATATAACAGAAAAGGAAAAAAAAGAGATCACGGTTCAGGCAAGTGGCTTTGATTCGTACAGATGTTATAGAAAACCAGGAGATTAGTCACAACCTAGTGAAGGAAGTCTAAATCATATTGTGATATTAATGATTATAATTGATTAAAGGGAAGTGACTTTAATAAATCACAATTTCCCAAACCCACCCGCTTCACTCAAGGGAAAAGCGGCAATGCACTTATAATGCACTCTTAACAGAGCAACAGATTCCATTATTTGGTGCTTTATATTACAAAATTAGGTATTCCGAGATTAAATGTCTGAGTAATACTTTTCGAAAAACAGAAATGGCCCAGACATATAATTGATACATTTACATATATGGAGAAAAAAAAAGGAACCAAATCAAATTCCATTATTTCTATCACATTGTAGACTAGGAAGAAAGCAACATATCGAATCTAACTAAGAAAAAAAAATATCACAAGGGAAAAAACAATTTTGGATGAAATGTTTTGGAAACAATGCACAAACAAACTTGTGAACAGGAAGCTCACTTCACTCCCAGTGCACAAAAGTTGCATCTAAAAATGATTTGTTTCAGTTTTTCAACTGGTGGGAACAAGAAAAATGTCCACTCCCCAAAAAACCCCCAAAAAACCCCCAAACAAACAAAAAAAACTAATGGAAAAAAAAGCAAGTAAAAAATTATAACAAAAAAATAAAAATTAGTAATACATTTTAAACAAATAAAAATGCACCAATGGCCCACTTAGATGTACTTTTGCAAGAAATCAGCTTCCATCATTTTAGGCATCTTTTATATTTTCTGTTAGAACCAGACAATTAGACACTTCATCCTAAAGTGTCTCATTGAATATATATCAAAATTATCTTTTTTTATTTTTTACAAAGGATCAAACTTTAAAAAGGATACACAATGAACGTTATCATTTTTAGATCATTACATAATCATAGCTCTTCAAAAGTGCGAAGAAACAGTAAGTGTTAGAAAGGTTGGATTTTCAAAATGTGAGACCACATTGGAAACAAAAATATATATCTACCCAGAACTCAAAATGACGAATTAACGAAATTGAGGTGAAATAACTTAGGGGAGGGAAGACCATTTACAACATCAAAATTTGCTCAACATACGAGTCAACAGTACAGAGGTAATTCAAATCAATTCTTTGTAGGTAAATGATCATTAAATAACAAATCAGATCAACAAAACAATTAAATAATACCCTACAAGAATGTGCTCGTCATAGGATTCTTTTCTCTCGTAACATGACGTCCAATTTAAGCTCAAAACTAAAATTTGGTCATGGTATCTGACTGACCTACTTGTTTCTGTTTGTATTATATTCTAACCTGTGTTAAAAAATTGACAATGTAGAAGTAAGGCCATATCCATACCTAAAAACCTTTTAGAGTGAGGTAGCTGTGGTGAAATATCACATTCAGCAGCTCCAGAGGAAAGTAGACAGTAACGAGAATTTCTAACTGATTAAAAGGAAAGGCTGAAGAAATACTACATAAGCCTGCAGCAGAGAATAGTAAACTCAATGGGTACGGACGGTGAAAGAGAACATATCATCATTTTGGTCAAATAGTGTAGATCCTGTCAAAAGCACTCTCCACGTGTAGAAGAGCTGTCTTAATGATACTGATACAGTTGAAGCAGAGACAGGACAGACCAAAACCACAAATATGAAAGATCAACTGAATTCTATGGAAAAAACCCCAAACAAACAAACCCAAAAATTCATGAAAGTAAATGAAACCACGGTGAAATTGAGGCGTTTTTCAATCTTTTTTTTTTTCACATGAAGTCAATGGAATGGGAGAAAACAACGGATCAACAAGTTCATAATACATTGCAAGATCTGAAGATGAACAACTCATACAGGTTTATCTAGATTTAAAATACCCCTAATTTCAAAATGAAACAACAAAAGTCCAGAGATTTTGACTGCACAAAAATTTTCACCTCAATTTTAACTCTAAAAAATCTGATACAAACTTCTTCTTTCTTCTCAGTTTTCAGATATCCACCAAATTCAATTCTATAAATTCACATTTCAAAATTTATTTTAAAAAACATGATATATCTAATCATAACTAATATCATTGCAATCTTTGTCAACTAGTTTATATGAATGAATTCCATTTAAAGATGTCATTTACAGATCTTGTCATACATTATTTCATATTGTCATTGTGCTACCGTTTTGGCATAAGTCAAACATGCCAAAATGAAATTTGTGGTCTGTTGTGTTAATTTGAGTCTGATACAATTTATGTCAAATTGTGCCAAGCAGTTTTTCATTTGATATTGTGTAATTTTAGTGAAGATTGGACCAGTATAATGGAAAATAAAACAGGTTTTTTTAATCAGTTTTCAAAACTGTGAAAAATGACTTATGCCAAAATGGTAGCACAGTGACGATAAAATGGTCTTTGGATTATAAGCATTTTTACATGATTGACATAGGTTTTATACAGTTACACACCAATAATCACATTTTGCAGCATGTTTGAAGGTTTACACTTCTGTACAATTGATATATATATCTATTTTTGTGTTCATGATGTAAATTTGTTGTCAGAGAGCTGCAAAATTGATAAAAGTTACGTTAATTGATGTTCACACATCGCACATCCGCTGTTAAAGCCAAAAAAAAAAAATCAATACAAATCAAATGATCAGGTTGAAAGCGAAAAGGAGTGATGTTTCTGTCATTCTTAGAGAACTACTTTGGCAAATATTTCTTAACAAATTAATCTATTCTTCCGTTCATAATTCAAAATCCACAGAGGAATTTTTCTCCAATACTGCTTCCACACTTTCCCTTCACTAACTATGAATATGGATTGGTTGCAAACATTAAAACAAAACAATTGCTTCAATATTAGACACAATTTGTACACATTAGTAAAAGGCATCAAGAGACAACTTGAGATTTTTCAAAAAGAATTGACAGAATTACTATTCAAGTTCACAGCATTTTTTCTTATAAGGAGTACATTTGAGCGGCAAGGCATGCTGACAAATGTAAGAACATTCAAAACTCTGCTGTCAGAAACTCACATTCTTTCACAAAGTTTCCCTTCCTCTTTCACCTAAATATGTACACACTGCAATAAACAATCAATTACACACACAGTTAACCTTTTGCCCTAACAACACAATGTTGGGGATGAGCCCAGTCACTCTGATAGTATCATAGAAGGATTAATTTTATCACTTACGTATATATACATCACTAAATAGGTAAAAAAAATATTAACAAAATAATAACAAGTCAGTCCTTTCCTTCTGAAATGTAATTTGTTAAGTAGGTAACAACACCTAGCTGTTATTTCACACACAAAAAAAACAAAGATACTATCTGTAATTGTCAATCAGCAACATTTTTTCATTCACATTTCTGATTTAGACCCAAAGATGATTAAAGTATGAAGGTGATGTGAAAGTAATCATTGAATTGTTCTGATGTGATTTAGACCCAAAGATGATGTGAAAGTAATCATTGATAAAGTCCAAACCCAAAATTATGATCATTCTACAAAATTGTTCTGATGTGATTTAGACCCAAAGATGATTAAAGTGTGTAGGTGATGTGAAAGTAATTATTGACAAAGTCCATACCCAAAATCATGATCATTATACAAAATTGTTCTGATGTGTTTGGGGAGAATAATACGTAGCTGCAATCATAAATTGAGTTTCAATCATGTGATTTTTGTCATAAATTCATTGTGGACATCAATATATATGAATAATAAATAATATACAATAACTGTAAAAACAGTTTATATATCTATATATATATATATCACACTTATATGAATGATTCACAGATCCATGAAACTAAAATAAATGTACACACTCACACCCACACACACGAATAGTATCTACTATAACACCAAGAACATGTCATGAATAAGGGAATACACCAGTCATCATCACATCATCACCTACACAGGCAAGCAGAAAAGACTCATTTGAACTCAAACCCAGTGTGATAATCTCGAAGATGAGGCGCTGGGCCAGTCCGACTAGGTCTGTTACACTTCCGAACAAGATCATCGTAGGTTCCACCATTGAGAAAACAAACCAAAACCACTGTCATATTATCACAACCCAGTCCACCCGCCTGGCAGTCTGGGGCAAGGCACCTTGTCATGAGCTCCTCGCAAATCTTGTTTTAAAAAAAGAAGAAAAATCAAGGTCACATGCAAACAGTATTTAGAACTTTTTTCTGATTTGGAAGAAATGAAGGAAGAAATTGCCCAGAATATTGTTGGACACGTTGGAATCTTTCAATCAATACAGATCACAGACCCAGGAAACTTAATTTTTTAATGTGTTTATTCTTGGGAGTTTCTTGTGAATTCGTGTGGGGTTTTTTCGTCTTTTTTTTGTTTTATCATGTGTAAGCTTTATGCTTGTGTACAAAAATATTAACCCAATATGCCTGTTGTACACATTTTACGCCTTGAAAACTAACACTTGCCTTTCATTATGCAAGACAACTGCGTAGTAGGGGTGAAAAGGGATCTCATAATTCCATTGTCTTTTATTTTTTATGACCCTCTGCGTTTGTGTTTGTGTATTTGATTTGCTTAGATGAAAATCTTTCATGTCTATGATAACTTTCATTACCTTTGTTGTTGTTGTAAATTACAAATTTTTACCAATTCCATACTTACATCATCGGATAGCTGCCATTGAAATATGGCGTATTTCATGTTCAGAGCCCATTACTTTTGTACTAATCCAAATAATACTTCTTCAAGTTATGTTTACATCAAAGTTTGGCATTTCTTCTGTCTTTCTGTAGCATTATTATATTTCTAGTGTTATGCGTTTAATTTATATGAATTTCTAAAACACAACACCCCCATACACACAAGCAATTAGTTCCCTTGTCTCAGCAATCCTTGGCTAAAGTGGCGAATGAGTTAAATGAAAATAAAAAGTGAGGTCATCATATGATGATACTGTGGAGGAAAGAAACAAACTACTTACAACATCTGGTTCCATACGTTGAGCAATTCTATTCCGTACAAATTCCACAACTTCCTGATTAGTTAACACATCCCAGATACCATCACAAGCCAAGACAACAAACTCGTGATCAGTAGTTATTGGTTTCTCAATTACGTCAGGATACGCTGGGGACGAGAAAAACATTCCATTCAGTATCGAAATAGCCAGTAGGTGAATCACAGATAAAAGAAAGGTCCAACTATCACATGGAAAATTCCTTTAAAACCAATTAAGTTTATATGGTTCTTATTTCAGGAGAGACAGGAAACTGATTTTAGAATAGACCAGAGAAGACATCCACAGAGTACTTGTGTTCTGTTTCCCGTGTTTTCAACAGTCCAATTGAATAGCTTTGACATCATCACAAGCCCCAGTAACCCTTTCACATCGTATGTGCGAATGATTTTGCAGTGATTATTCCCTATGTACACACTATATTGGGGTTACTTGATTTTAAAAATATAATAATAATAATAATAATAATAATGATAGTAATAATAAAAATTAATAAAAAGCATTTATATAGCGCATATCCACAACCAAGTCATGCTCTATGCAATTTACAATTACAAATCAAATATAATCAAAAATACACAGTAAACGAAACAAGTAAGAAACCAGACGAAAAATTAACTAAAATCGAAATACCAAAACTCTCTCTCTCTCTCACACACACACACACACACTCTCTCTCTCTCTTCCTCCCTTTCCATGGTGCATAAAGCAGTGCATAACAGAATGCAGGCAGTCCAACTGAGTGATTTAAAACAGAGCTGGGAATGCTATGGATCCAAGGATTTAAAACTGGTGGGGGATCAGCCCATTGTGTCCATCATACTTTTTAGCACTGTGACCAATAAATTACTGCTGTCCTTGTGGCTGGCTACCCCGCAGCTATGAAAAAAGTGAATTTGCTACATTGGACTACACTACGAAAGTATATAACTCGATTTCATTGTCTGTCTAGCGTTTCCTTACCAGTGACAATTTGGTCTTCTGCTCTTTTCTTGTCATTCTTTTTGAATACAAAATCTCCCAACGCTCTGGACAGTGCAAGGTTACCTGGGGATGAATGAAATGAAAGATGGAGATCACCTGGAAAGTAATTTTGAATGAACATTTTTTTTGCGAAATACTTTTATCTTTCTTTCTTTCTTATCCAATTCCCTTTTTACCATTACAGTGTAGGGCCAGCACTATGAGGCTGGATTTCTCTGGATCAAGATATCATTAAGCCAAGCAGGTGATCAACCCACTGTGATAATACTTTTATCTCAAATTCTTAATTTTCCTTTCAAAAAGAAGTCATGCTTATGATTTACAATTCATCCTGCTCCAGTCCACTGAGTTTTGAAAAATAAAGTTGTTGGTGCATTTGATCATGAAAAGTTAATAAAAACATAAAATGTATATATATTCGAATATAAAAATTCCAATTCCTCTTTATGAGGTAATCAGAGTAAAGGAAAAAACAAATGGCTGAAATGGGACTTAAACCAAGTGTAGAAATGGTTACTAATTGTCAAATGAAAGATGAGAAAATGATCTGCGCTAGGCCAGTGACAAATTGTCACCTATCCACATCACACTACCAAAATCGGGTTAAGCTCTGGCCCTAATGAGCCTAAATCCTCTTAAAAACATACTTGTATCTTTATAAACTCACCATTAACTCTGTTAAACTCTACCCATCCCCCAGCAGAGACAATTCTCCTCGCCTCATTTTCATTGCTGGGCTTATGATCAAAAGACAACTGTTCAACTTCCCCATGGACGCTAGCCACAGCTCTGGAGTCGCCCACGTTGCCCTGCAATTTTTTAAACAAATCATTAAAGGCAAATCAAACTTTGCTAAAAAAACCAAACAATTACATTTTTTTAAAAATGTCTGAAAAAAACCCCCAAAACAGAAGTAAATATAAATTCTTCACACCGATGATGTATTTTAAACAGAGAGCTAATAAAAACTTTCAATGTCAGCGGTTGTTTACTTAACGCTACATGTTGTTGTTGTGTCTAGAGGATATGCAAATAAATAATAATGTATAACTTTACCATTGTTCCGATTCTGAAACTCAAAACTTTTGCAACAAAAAACTATAATGCTAGGGATATGAAAACTTGTTTGTTTGTTTGATCGAACCCCATTAATACCGCAGAGCAGTGTTGGAGCCAGCTCTATGTTCAGTCATGAAAGGCACACAAGATACCACAACTGAACATAGAGAGGGAAATTCTATGGATCAAAGAATTTCAGACAAGCAGGTGATCAGCCCACTGTGTAGGATATGAAAACAATTTAAATTAAGGAGAAAAGTCATGCTGACCCCCCAAAAAATGAAAATATGAAAAATGTCTGCTGTCAGTTTCTTACTTTGACATGATGATGTACAAAATATTGATAATTAAGTATCATTCATTCTTTAAAAAATGCTGCATAGTTTAAAATTATCAGTTTCACCACTGATGGGACCTCCTATTTATAATCCATTTCCCATAGGACTTGAACATGCACAGCCGGGAAAAAGCCCTTCAAACTCTTTCACCTGTCCGCGACTCAAACCAAGTACCCGCCCATACTGTGGGCAAGCACCACCACTGCGCCTCAGTGGAGTAAAAAAGAATACCATAAAAAGAAATATTTCAATGTTACGATAAGACTGGTAAAAAATAATATGCTCAAAACGACCTGGTCATAATCATATAAAACACAAAGGTACATTCATAAAGAAACATACACAGTAAAGCTTTCCCTTTTTCACCAAGACAATCACAGCTGTTGTGCCGGCCAACTCATCTTTCATGGCATCATCTGGCAACGAAGAAAAATTATGCTATTTTTGTCACATTTGCAAAGAAGTCTGGAATTACAAACACTCATGATGCCTTCTAACTGCTGAAGAGCTTTTGAAAATAGATCATAATGAAATCATGTGCAAGCTAGAAGCTACTATTCTTCTTATACACAAAATAGTTAATAACGAATCAAGGAAGTACAGCCGACAATGCTTAAGCAGATGAGATGTTGTTGGGGAGTGGGAAAGAAAGCAAAATATCTGTAGTTCAACACCACCGTTAAGCTTGACTTCGCCTAGGTCAGCGCTCATTCCAAAGAATAAACATCAACACAACTGAAGATCAACTCAAGCGACACTTAGGTGAAACGATTGCACAGCAAAAGACAAAGAGGCAGACAGACAGAAATGAAGATATGACAAGTTAACATGATGGATGAAGCAAAGTAAAAAATAATAAAATACTCACTGCTTGGACTCTTGCCAATGATGATGATAGATCAACTAAACTAGTATCTTCTTATCCATTATATTATATTGACCTCACAGATAAGTGACACATGAAAACGTTTTACCCCCTTGGCAATTCACTATCACTAAAGGTCATATCGAAGATGGGACCTTCGATAGGACTTGGTTCCATAAGGAATCCACAGGGTCAGAGCCATAGAAACTCAGAAAAAGTCCAAAGGAAAAAAATCCCCATGTCCCTGCCGGAATTCAAACCCATACAAGGCAAATAGGGAATCGCAATGCTACGACACTCCGCTGTCGGAATTCAAACCCATACAAGGGCAAATAGGGAATCGCAATGCTACGACACTCCCCTGCCGGAATTCAAACCCATACAAGGGCAAATAGGGAATCGCAATGCTACGACACTCCC
>JARBEP010336238.1:0-10739 GCA_030265255.1 Tritonia festiva
CTAATATAGAAAATACAGAGAACAACAGCCTAAATAACAATAACAGTCCTAATGAAAATGGTAGTACTAATAATGAAGGAGAATTAACAATGGCAGAACTAATAAGTGCAAAGAAGAAAATAAAAGTTGGGAAGCCCCAGGTGCAGATGGAATTTACCCAGAAATGATAGTTAACAAAGTATATAAGCAGATAAAGTATTGCTTGTATCATGCCAGGCAGCTTATAAAACTAAAATAGTACCAGAAGATTGCAAAATAAGCACAATAATCCCTATTCATAAAAGTGGATCCACAATGCAATGTGAAAACTATGGAGGGATATCTTTTCCAGGAAAACTTTATGCTAGTATCTTAGAAAATAGGGAAACATTTTTTTTTTGAGAATCAAAGTGGATTATGTAGACAATGCTTCAACTCACTTAATGAGACCTATACTTGCATACACAAGGACCTATCACACACAAACCCAAGAACACATACCTCCATTTTAAACCTTAAAACAACAACATCGATTTTAAAAAAAATATAGTAGTTTTATGACCTTTCGACACTTGGAGATCATATAGAGGTGGGACCTCATTATAGTCCATCTCCAATTGGATTTGAATGTGCACAGATGGAAAAAAGCATGTTAAACTCTTTGACCAGGCCAGGTTCAAACCGTGGAACTCATGACCCGTGAACGAATGCCTTACCAATGAGGAGTTGATTCATACGTAGAGGGTGATCTTCAAAAACAAGATCATTTTAAAACAACATATTTTGGAATGCCACTGTTAGACTAGAAAGGTTGAGGGAGCAAGGCAGAGAATTAGTCCACTCCACCTTAGCAAATCTAAAAAAAGGACAGCTGGCATATGACAAGAGGAGAGGAAGATGAAAACCATAATGGAATGCTATCTTCTTCAAGTACTCAAATTACCTTTCTCCCTCTCTAATGAAAACATTTTATATAAGACAACAATGCTTGGGACTTGATTTGTGTTATACTGTAACACTAATAAACAGATCCACCTGAACCACGAGGCAAATGGACATAATCAGTGCCTCATTACTCGCTTCCAATCATAATCAAATCAACCAAATTGACACAATGAGCAGTTCATTAACTAAAAGGTGTCAAAATGTTATTGATGTACTGCATGAGCAACCATCCTGTTTGTCCATTTTCTGTGAACCCCATTATAACCAAAAAGCCATTAATTATAGAGGAAATTAGACTTCACGCTAGTTGATATGTATGCATTCCAGTCTCATGAAAATTATACACGAATAAACAACAAAACCTGTACAATAAAAACATGCTGTTAAAATATCAAACTAATCACATTCTGATTTAATATGAATTATTAATCTAGATCAATAAAAGCATGCTTTTTTCAGCCTCGCTGACCCCCACTTCAATGGAACTCGACAGATAGCTTGACCTTGTGACCTTCCCATGATCACTGGCCTCCACTCACAATCTTAAAAGCAAGCCAGTAACAGTCATGAGAGGGATATATATATATATCACAATTAAAAATAAGAATACATATATAATCATTTTCTTGCCTTTGTTACAACCCAATCCATCAAGCATTAAAGGACATCTACAATAGGCTCTCTCTTCCATATCAATGCAAAGGGCATTGGAGGGACAATTTTGATTGTTACAATAGTTAATGTCTACTGAACACTGGTCTCCAGAAAAGCCTGCAATAGATGGGATGTTGACATAAAATGAGAAAAAATGGTACAGCCAACTTGTCATATATTCAACAAAAACATTGACAACAAGGTGTCAGTTTATTTGGGAAAGAGACTGGACGATATCTAAATTTTCAATCTTTTAAGTTATAAATGAAGTGAATTTTTTACATTTTGTCTGTTTGCTGCTGTCCACATTGGAAATATTCTGTTTTTATGTGTATGATATAGTTTTTGTTTCATTATATCAATAATTTTGTATGACCTTTGTCTTCCATGTTATTGATACATTGTATCATGCTAATAAGCATCTCGTCAGTGGATATCAGCGCTACATGAATATTTATCATTATCAATATTACAGGGAGATAAGATTGGACTTCCATAGCAAAAGTGGTGAATTTCGGGCACTTTTTAGTTTTCTTAGGCTAGAAATATCAGAGCAATTTGCTTTCAACCATGTGTGTAAATTGGAGCCAAAGGTCAGCTGTTTAGAAAAAAATCTGCAATTGACCAGCATCCCATTCAGAAATCTATAAAGTGTACTTGTCCACTTTGACCTACCAATAATAAGATCAGCCCTGGCAGAAGAATTCTTTGTGACTCCTTAGGACTTACTTACGATTTAAATTTTCTGACAAATTTCATACAAATCTTTGATCCTGTTAGAATTCTGAGATCATCTTTTGATGAAAGCTCTTTACCAAATGTTTAGATTCTATGGCTTTTCATGTATCTCATCCCTTATATTTGAAATCAGCTACCTTGGAGATTCAAGTCTGTGGAATTGTTTAAGTCTAAATAATGTACCATTTGTTAAAAGTGGAAAGAAAAAGATGTCATCATGCTCTATCCAATGGTCTTTGAAATGCAACCCTTTATTTTGGTTTGTACTTTGTCTTATGTTTGATAGTCATTTTTTAGAAAAATACATTGAAATACACTGTTTTATTACAAAATACAAACTTCACTTAATTAATATAATGAACTCATCAAAACCATTTATTTCATACTTAAATAAGATAATAAGCTTCTAATGCAATAAATATCTAAAAAAGAGATATTTTCAGCAAATCTCACTTAACCTCTACATGTAGGGCACACTAACCCACATTCAGGACTCGTAGCGGCACCACATGTAGTACGAAGCTCGTTCGACAGGGAAGCGGGAAGACACTACATGTGAGGCAGCGACCTCAAACTTTTTTATACAAGTTTCTCATTTACTATCAATTTACTAGTAATGAAATCGGAGAAAACTAGGTCAAATCTAAAAAAAAAGGTAATCAAAATCCAATGATCCCTAACTGACTGCGTGATTGCATCAGGTCACAATCAATCGATAAACACATGTTGACCCCTTTGTTCTCATTCGCAACTCTCACTTTCACTGTGTAGTTAGAGTGACTTGAGCAAACTTTTAGTTCTGGACTTCCCATTGACCCAGTCCACAGCACTAGGGTTAAAATAATATTTCTCATGTTTGTCTTCTGCAACATATACCCCTTTGGGAAAAGTGTGTCACATACTGTAATCTGAACTGTGTTGGATAAATTTCTTTGTGATATTATTTTTGGGTGAAAATGATCATATACTTACCTGTCATACAATGACAATCAAAATCATCTAGCTCTGGTTGGCATGTAACATCATTGACACACACCTCTTCTGTCATACAGTAGTCTATTCTATGCTGGCATCGGTCACCCGTAAACCCTATGAGGTCACAAGTAGAAAAAATGCCCCAGGATATAAATAACCAGTGATAAACAATAATAAAAACAAGAACAAAATCATAAAACATAGAAGCAAACTGTTACTTGGAATGTGGTTTGATCATCTAATAAAATCTCCCTCACAAACGCTTACAATCAGGTGAATATAACAGGCATGCAGGAGCTACAGAATGGTTTTGAACCAGGCTATATTGTGACAAAAAGTTAAATCTAAATGAGGGATTGAACCCACAATGGCAATCCCACCCCCCAGGACTGCGGTTGCCGTCTACATTGTAAGGAACTGACATGCCCTTTATTAAACTTTTTAAACAAAAGCTTTCACACAAATCTGTTCATATTCATACAATACAACACAGCGGCTTACAAAACATTAGTTTATCATGCATTTGTCATTGTTTATTTGTCATTTAAGGGGTACAAGCGGGTTGATTATCATGATACTGTGCAGATGAGAATACTTGTCCGTGGTCCTGGAGACAAAGCTAGTGGAAATGAGATTACTCCTCTAAAGGTGTTAAAGTCATGATTAAATTTGAGTTTAAACATTTGGCATAACACAGAGTTTTAGCAAATCAAATGTTACATCCTTTGACCAGATCACTCTTGGGCATATCATATGATACATCTGTATTCAAGGATGATTTTTCTACAAATGAATGTCTATTGTATTGATCCAATGAATGATACGCCAAAGAGCATTGCAAGATAAATAGAAGTCACACACAACTTATATTCTTATTAACAATCTGAAATATACTGCGTGCACCAGATGACAGGAATGCCATTCAAATTTGATAAAATCCACATATTATTTTAACTTATGACAGACACTGGCAAAAACCCATTATGTGAACTACAGAGTATAAATTTAGATATCAATAATAGACGGCACGCATTACCTTTTTACAAGTACCATCCAGCTGTATTGTGAAATAGATACCAGCTGATAACTGGGGAAGTAATTTGCGACTAAAAATTGTCGCTTAATGTACTTAACTCTTTCCGGACGTATAGCCACTATATGGGCGATGTGGGTGCGTCTCATCTCATAACTTTTATCTTCATTTTCTCAATCTCCCCTTCCTCTTTTCTTCTTAAATTACTTTCCCGGTGTTTTCCTTCTAATACTGAACAATTTGATGTATATAATATGTATATCTAGCTTAATTACTATTTTTGTTTTAACACTTTTTGTATTCTCCATGTCAAATTGGGTTGAAAATTGCTTACGTCAAAACGCGGAACCATATACGTCTGGAAAGAGCTAATGCAACACTACCCATGAACTATAAGTAGGTGTTGAAGAACTCGCTATCACTCTACCTGCGATAATAAAAATACTTGTTGACTGTGTGCTCCCCAAGGTCACTGATAATTATATTATCATTCTTTCATGTTATTATTTTTTATTCTCTTTCTCTCTATTGGTAAAGCTCATCGGCACATTTAAGGCCATATGGTGCTAAGATACAATAATTATCAAATAACAGGAGACCTTACCCACAGCACTCTTTACCCACTCATATTTCTTCAGTGTTAAAAGCAGAAAGGGCAAATTTACCCTATAACCCGCATATTGCTTTTCATTCCCTCGCTTTCTTCCCTTTTGTAGTTTAATAACCTTAGTATTAATTAAATTCTAAAAGTGTGCTCACTGCCTATAATTCGACTCAGTGTGATGTTTCTTTGTTTGATCAAACCCCATCAATACCACAGAGCGGTGTTGGCGCCAGCCATATGTTCAGCCATGAAAGGCACACAAGATACCTGCCATAAATGCAGGCTTGGTGAAGCAGATGATCAGCCCATTGTGTAGTGTGATGCTTGGGGATTTTATAAAAATACAAAATGACCTGCTATATTTTAATTAAAATCTCAATTTAAACCTTTAAAAAAGCTAGACATAAAGAAACCTTCCAACTTTTGTAAAAGTATGAATCAGTGTTTTATACTCAGTGCTCTTTAGTGTGGGGTGGGTGGCTGTGTAGTGTGAACACTTCTTTGTGCATGTAGGCTGTAGTAGTAGTAGTAGTGGAAAACACGGATCGCCTGTAAACTTTTTTGTGTGAGGTGTGTTGCTAACTTTCATGTGCTGTCTGTAATACAGTCCACAGTCTCTTCAATGCTAATTATCATTCCGTTTGTAGAACGGACATTTTCTGGTAATGAAAATGTCCTGAGATGTTGGATAGTGATTGTGGTATAACATTTCTTATTCCAAATTCTAACCCCTCATCTCTATCTGTTTCTCACATAAACAAGGGCACAACACCAGCCGGAGGTTCGATTTAGTTATGCTCTAGCTCAGGTAGATTGAATGACATAAAATGGAGAGAACAGTCAGTGACTTGGCACTGGTTACGCAAAATCTTCCAATGGATATAGATCTGTGGTTGGCTATCTGTGGCTTCTCTGAATGCATGGGTCTGTGAGGGTATCCAATGACTAGAGCCATGAATGGATCCATGGGGTGCCGTGAATCCAACAGCTACGGCCATAGACAGGTTCAAGAACCCTCCCTGTCAAACGTCCACAGCCACTGACAGATCATTGGACAGAAAGATCCAAGGAAAATTCTGAAATCAGATAAACAAATGATTCCACAAACTAAATCAGTTGGCGCCAAGTTTATCTACAGATCCATCTGAGCCACGGCAGATTTTCCATGGCAACCACAGACCAGGGGTTGATGTTCATGCAATACACTGACATGCCCAGTACACTGAAGGCCTCCTGTTGCCTCCTCTTTGCAACTTCCTATCTGCTTTACCTACTTTTTCTTTCTTTTCCGAAGGCAACATAAGAAGAGACAGTTCTAACCGGCGAATCACTGGACTCTCACATTTATGAAGAGCTAGGTCAGCCGTGTGAAGGGTAAAACACACTGAGCATTATCATCTCGAACGTACATGGTGGCCCTCAGGTCCTCTTTGAACCACACCTATCTAAGTGTCAGACGACAATATAGTTGAGGGCGCTTGGACTCAGCTGGCATCAGCACCAGCATCCCCATTCCACGGAGTCAGGTCACGTGAATGCAGCCCAAAGCAAGTGGTAAACTCCGCCTAAGGCTAAAGGGGAGTGAGAGCAAGGATAGGATTGCGTCCCTTGCCCTAGGTGCACTGGTGGCTTAATCCACACTGATGGCAGGACAGAGTGAGAATGTGGGGACCAGAATGATGTGAACCATGCCCAGGCAGGACGAACCTGGGCAAATCAATCATCCAACCAAGGGAAGGAGCATCAAAATCTGGTGGATAAGGCAGAGCCAAAGCTATGGCAGCTCCCAGCTAAAGTGGCTTGCCACAACAGAGCGCCTGACAGAATTGATTCCAATCCCTCTCTTCTCAGAATGGCAGGGCGAAGTCGAGGTGCACTCGACCAAGTATGCTGAGAACAAGAACGCTGTTGGTTTGTTTTTTTGTTTCATTCGGATAAGGCAAAGTAACAACAATTGAAATGAATTATTATGAAATTGTGCCAATTTATAAATATGCTTTACACAACCTCATTATGAAGACATTATTTGCAGCCAGCTTTATCAGACAGGCATGCTTATCTATCTATCTATCTATCTATCTCTATATATATCTTTCTATCTCTCTCTACCTGTCTCTCTTTCTCTCTCTCTCTCTTTCTCTCTCAAACACACACACAAATTCACGCAGAAAACATCAGACTTTATTGTTGTTTTGTTATCCAAACCACATTATACCCCCAAGGAGTGTCCTGGCCAGCTCCATGTCCAGCATTGCTGAACACAGAGCTGGAAAAACTCTGGATCAGGTATATAAGGGAAGCAGGTGATCATCTCACTGTGCCCTGAACCTTGAATGGCACAATGAGCATCACATTTTTAGGTGTTGCCCAAGTTTTGGCCATAACAATATTTACTGTTGCCTTGGTGGTAAACCCCCTCAGCTATAAGAAAACTGAGTAGATTTTGCCACATAAGGTGACTTTATTGTTGGATTAACACTTGACTGTTTCAAGATGCACGCTAAATTTCATTCTTACCCAACTATCTGACTGTCTCTTAAATTTAGGCATAGTAGGTGAAATTTGCTCTGATAAAATGAAATTCAGAAGTACAAAGGTGTATAATTTGATTTGCCCTTGTTCCACAGAAAAACAAATGGCATAACATATGTTGTGTCTTCTGATTTATCTAAAAATGACACAGACAAAAACATATGAAGCAGATGCACCAGTGCAAAACCATCAGTTATGAAGAAGCTCAATATCCTGATGTAATACACAATGAAATAAAGGGGTTTTTATCGACAAGTAGCCTTTTTATATGCCTTTGTTCTTGCATGCCTGCGATAAGTTCACAAGTGTTCATAAACATTCTGCAGCAGAAAGCATTCATAAAAATATATTGCAGCAATATGAACTAATTGTCATATATTCACTGACATTGTACTTATACCATATCATTTAACTCTCAACAATTCCAAAAGAAGGATTTCGAGGGTGGGATCTCGATCTCTACGTCTCCTTTTTCTGCAGCCGTTTTTGAAATTTTATTTTTCCTTTTTATATGTAAAGAAATAAAAAAAGGATGATAAAATGAAAGATTTTAGAGAAAAATCTGAGAATTTTTTTTTTTTCATTATCAATATTTCGTCATCACTCCAGATTGTTGTTTACATTTTGCTTCCACCATTTTGTTCTTTGACCAAAGACACACGTTTAGACTCTCTCTCAAAAACACCTTTTTAAACTTTTTATTCCAACTTATATGAATTGGAATTTGTAGATCAAAGATTTATGGTATTTTTTTAAAGATATGTTTTTTAATAGGAATTCTCTGGTTGATATCCATAATGTTTGAGAATCAAATGCTCATAAAATTAATTTTTCGACCCATGAAGATCATATTTTTCATGCTTGTATGCTGAAACAATTTTATAATTGATTGAATATACCTTTAAATGGATAAATGCAACACTTTGAATGATTTTTTCCTTTTCATGAATTAATTCTTTTCAAGCTGAATTTTTTTTCTCAGTAACAAGTTGATTTACTACTGATTTTTTTTCATTTTTAGTGCCATGTTCACACCACTCTAAATCCCACATATGATGGAATTTTAGCCTAATTCCAAAATATATACAGGATTTATGAACCTTTTTGCAAATATGAGTTTTTTTCCTTCTTTGTATCTATAAAATGTTGTATTTCTATGAGTGTTTTTACAACATGTAAGTCTCCATTCATTGTTTTTTTTTCTGTTGTGGTTCCAAAAAAGCAAAAAAATCGGTAACACAAGCAATCTATGTCCAATTCTGATTAAAATGAGGGGTCATTTGACACTATTGCTTGTATGTATGATCTGCTATGGTCCAGTTAAAAATCACAAGTCCTCTAAAAAATCAAACAGTCCTGAAAACCCTCGAATCATTGAGAGTTAATAACTTATTCACAACACTCATCAACAAAGGTCTGCAGTATGGAAAAAAATGCACACTTGTTAACATGTCAGGTTGTTGAATGTGTATACTTATAGACATAACTATCTATATTTGATGTCTTCATACCGAATTGGCAGGTGCATTCAACTTCACCATCTGAATTGGTACTACATGCACCATTAACACATGGAGAGGCAACCTGACAAACATCTGTACTATGTTGACAGTTCGGACCAAATGTGTTTGGCAGACACCTGCAGATCAAAAAAGAAATGAGAGGTGAAAATCTGTTCCTTAAGTTGTAAACTGTTTTTAAACTACTAACCATCACCAAATGTTTGAAGCAGGACCAAAACAACAACAGTAAAAAAGGGAAAAAACATACTGACAAATAAAAGACAAATAGTAATGTTCATCTGGTGATAGATTTGTAATAATAATAATAATAATAATAATAATAATAATAATAATAATAATAATAATAATAATAATAATAATAATATCCATCAGTGATGCCCAGAGGTGTTTTACAATGATTCGTTTTCATTCGTTCATTCATTCACTCGGTCACTCAGCAATTGTTATCACAAAACTTTGATAGAATATATATGCTAAGCCATGACTTTTTAAATATTTTATCTAGCTAATCAAACACAGAATCGAAGAGATCAGTTTTTAGGTGTTCCTTGTCTGAGCGGTTAAGGAGTTCCACACAGCTGGGGCCAAATATGAAAAAGAGCACTTGCCGAATTTGTTTTTGGGGATTTCTTTCTCTAGCCATAAAGAAGTGGAAGACCTAAGTTGACGTTTTGGGGATGAACATTTACAAGGCATTTTAGACAGTGACTTCAATGTAGTGACTTCAAACTGGTGTGATGTGCTCAGTCTTTTTAGTTCTTGTAGTGACTCGTGCTGCTTTGTTTTGCATCACAGAGGAGAGAGTTGCAGTAATTGATTTGACTGGTACCAGTGTATGCACAAGCAAAAGTGCATGTTTCTTCATCTAACAGGTGTCGATTGCAACAGATACTTTTCTAAATGTAGTGCAATGTTTGGCATACTTTTGTATAACAACAACAATATAATGATAATAATCTTACTATAATAGAGCTAGAAGCGAAAGTCAGGCCCCTTTTTTGTTTTAACCAAGGGCTTATAAATTCTGTATAGAGACATAAACTATCATATTTCAAACAAACAGAACACCCGCTATATTTAATTCAAAATCTCAATTTAAACCTTTAAAAAAGCTAGACATAAATAAACTATCTGTGGTCCACTCATGTGCACTCTCGAACCCAGATTATTCTGTGTTGTTTTCATCATCCTGTTTACATTTGGACGAAATAAATAAAGTTACGCTTATCTAACCTCATTGCGTTTTGTCTTATGCTACATTGGTGATCCCGACGTGTATTATTTAATCAACTTCGTGAAAAACATGTCTTTAGATTCAGTAGCACTGAAACTCCCCACATTTTGGACCACTTGCCCATCATCTTGGTTCGCGTAGACCGAGGCACAGTTCGCACTGCATGGGATTACAAATGATGAAACAAGATACAGTAGAACTCAGACTCAACGAACCAGGACTCAAAGAACACTTGCATTCAGTGAACAGAGAAAAATTCCCGTGTTTTTTCCTTCATTGACTTAGTAAAATATCTTTTATCAAAGAAACTAAATTCAGACCCACCCTTTGGATCCAACAAACCAGAAGTGTAGGCAAGCTCACAAAAAAATTGCTCATCTACTTAGAGATCTAGTTGAAATTTGAACTACAAAAGGTCTGCTGTCGGCTGACAAGAGACAAAACTATAGAAATGTACTGCAGGCCATATCCTGCCATGTAATAGGGGTGGGCCAAGTGCATAATAGGCTACAGAGAGAAAAT
>JARBEP010337347.1:0-10732 GCA_030265255.1 Tritonia festiva
GAGAGAGAGAGAGAGAGAGAGAGAGAGAGAGAGAGAGAGAGAGAGAGAGAGAGAGAGAGAGAGAGTATGTGTGTGTATGTGTGCATTTGCGTATGTTTTTGCAAGTCCCCTGGCCGGTTTAGACCGGAAATTCATTAACTCTACAATAGAATTCTAGTGAAGAATGAAATTATTCGCATCTTTGTATCAATCGCATCGCTTGGTAAAACATAATGTCATTCCATTCTCTATAATAAGAAACAAAATACCAATAAAAAACCTGCTACAAATTACAAACAGCGAACAGTTAGACATTCTCGAGTGCAATATATTATAATTATAGGAATACAGCGGTTTAATTCAGCCGTACAGAAAATGTAATGGCAAAAGCGTTGCAGATTGTTAATGCTTTCATCAGGTATAGAAATAGAAAATGTATTGGGGAAACGATGGAGAAGTGTAAAGGATGGCCGTGATATTAACAGAACGACGGGTCCAGGAAGGTACCGCTACAGAAAATGTTACATAAGCTGCACATACACGATAATAGGGAAAGTAAATTCCACTGTTCCCGATTAAAACCAATAAATTAATATATATATATATATATAGATATATTGCTTATTATTTTCTTTAATAACTAGAAAATTAAAGTTGACTACAAAAACGAAAAATCAACTTAACTAGCTATTGCTTATAGCTGCTGAGGATAATGATGATAACGATGATTGTGATGGCGATGATTAAATAATAATAATAATATTAATAATAATAATAATAATAATAATAATATTAATAATAATAATAATAATAATAATAATAATAATAATAATAATAATAATAATAATAATAATAAAGCGCAAACTGCAGAATATATCAAGCAAGACCACGCCAGCCAATCCTAACCATAGTAAAAACAGGATTATTTAATAAAAAATACCGAAAACAGGCGATTTTGTGAGTGTTAACATGATTCTTTTAACCCAGGAAATCACTTAAAAAAACCAGGAGTTGGCAGGTCTGCAAGACCAATAAATAGAATATGGCCTGGAATTTGACACAGGATGACAATGTGTGACAAGACAAATAAGGACAATTACATCATCCGCCCCACTGGACAGGACACATACTGGACACAACATGAAAGGGACAATGACCGGCTGGGCACTGACACGCACCGAAAACAAAACCCCCCCAGTGTTTATAATATTATGCGAAAGGTCCCCTCGTGCATTACAGGACAATAACCCGTGTCCAGTCTTGGACAGTTTGTTTGATTGTACACCGATAAAACAACGTTAAGCGGTGTTAGTATTAGTATTAATTAGCGTCAGTAAGATGTCCAGCCACGAATGGCGCACAATAGCAACCCCACAACCACCACGCATGATTGGTTTTGTGTTGTTTTTTTGTTTTTTGTTTGTTGTTTTAGGGCTCTATCGACACAGGAAGGTCATTTCAGCGCCCGCCACATAGCTCCAAACAAATCAATGGTAACTAGATGCCACCCTTAGACCACTAGGAAAGACGAGCAGTCCATGGCCACTGGGGGAGCTGCACCCCCCGTTGGTGAACAGAGAGCCCATTTATAAACCCCAGACCCCTGTGTGGTAGCAAAAGGAAAGAGGGAGAGAAGACAGAGCGAGATCAGACAAGATGCCACCCATGGACTACTATGAATGACGTAGTTCATGGGTGGCACCCATCATTGGGGGGTTGCACCCCCTGTTGATGGACAGAGGACCTATTTATATTACCACCTCGGTTCCCCGCGGGGGGGGGGGGGGGGGGGGCCCCGCGCAGGAGGGGGCATATGGAAATGCTATGGGTCAAACAAGGGCAGACAAGCAATGCACCGAGTAGTGCCAATAAGTGAACGACCCATTCTGTTTACAACTCTTTATTTGCACCACAAGCAATGCACCAATTAGTGTCATCAATTATAAAACACAATTTTTAATAATATACTCTTGATGGACAAAATATGTTTTTCTTTCGACCTTTCGAGTTGTTCACAACTCAGGCCTACAGATCCACGACAATACCTGACCTATCAAAGACAAGGCATCCTGAGGCCTCTTTTATGAACGGTATTGTTTCCTTGGTAGTAATGATAATAATATATAATTTTTATATAGGCCTTACCCCGTGTGAAACAGGCTCAAAGCGCTTTACATTTGCAAAGAAAGTAATCATAAAAGCAAATTACTTAATTAAAAGACGCACTTTGGGTGTAAAAAGAGAGGAGGGATATCTTCTCCTGCACTTCACAAGTATGATTTTTTTTGTCTTATCGAGAATTATTGAATTTAAAGTTGTATTGGAGAGGGTTAAAGGATTTCCACCAGCGCGGTATATCAGTACAATTGTACAATGTTTCTCTTAAAGGCAACAACAGAAGGTGGAAAATTAACTCTTATGATGATATCTTTCTCTTATTTCTTTATCATTTCCTGCTTTATCTTTCATTTCCAGGTGTTATGATCATGATCAACAAAATTAACAAAACGCCCCAATGAAAGAAAACAACATGTGGAAAATGACATCAAGTAGAAAAGAGCTTTATCGTCACTGCTGTCGCCCCATCAAGCACTAACGTCAGCAGCAGATAAAGAGCAAGAGAGCTAACTGAATAAAGAATACTAGTTATCTTCCATGAACAGAGAAGGAAAAAAATCACCCCTATAAACACATCTATCTGACTTGTTTGGACTTATTGGGTCTCAACAGTTAACGATATAATGACTTCAAGAATTCTTGATAGGACCAAAAAAGAGTCAATACTTTTTTCAGATGATATAGGCCTTGTGAAGTACAGGAGACGGTGTTAATAATAACCAACATCTTTCTTTAGAAGACACTCAGCGGTGGCCTTTGTACCCTGCCAGGGCTGGCTTGCTGGGCAGATACTTATATAGATGTATATGTTAGAGGAGAAGCAGCGCATTAACCAGCTAGATTATAGTACCAAGAAAATGAATAAATGTGATAGTGCCATTGAATAACCATAGAGAAGAAAATATATGGTTAGGCCACAGTGTACGAATCGAACCCACATCTGCTAACAGGGTGACGGATAGCTCAGTTGGTAAAGTGTGTCACCGCACCCTCTACCTCTGGCAAGGCAGAGTGGCCGTTGGCAGGCATGGGTTTGATTCCCCATTATGGCCTTACCCCATACTTTCTCTATGATAATTGTTCTAAAGTTATCTCATTGTCCTCCTTGCTATCATTACCAGTACCGGAGACGAGGTGGCCAAGTGGTTTAGACAGTAAACTTGTATTCCATGGCGAGGGTCATGGGTTTGAGTCTGGCTTCAGGCACTTGTTTTTTTCCCTTGGGCAGGTAACTTTACTCTGTTTGCATCATTCGACCCAGGTGTAGAAATGGGTACTGATTCTCAAATGAGATTTGGTAAAGTGTTCTGCAATAGACCAGCGTCCTATCCAGAAAGTGACAAATTGTCATGTCCGCTTCACGCTACAGAAACCGGGTATGACCTATGAGCCTTAAAAGACTTAAGGACGACATACTACTTTACTTACATTACCAGTTCCAGCTCCACTTTAATGTCAACATAATTATGGGGGTATCATGCTGGGGAATTGTTTTAGGTTAACAGATTGAGGTTTTTTTTAATAAGAAACAGAAGGAGACCCTGTCAAAAGCACTTTCCAACCATCCCAATCTAAGATAGAGCCATAGTATCCTATATAATAAGCTAAAGACGAATCTACTATGTTTAAAAAAACTACTGTTCTGTCAGTAATACATGCACTATATGATGAGAACTCTGCTGGAAGTCATCAACCAATATGTATAAAAATTATAAGAACTCCCAAAGGACAAACAACTGGGGTGTATAACGTTTTGGGTAAAACTCTTCCCAGCTAACAAACAACACACAATACAAGTGGTAACAAACATATAGCATGACAGAGATTTGAACAAAAAGGATCTCCAACCAGTGGTAAGCAGAAGCGAACATCAGTCCCGTGAAAGACCGGGTGAACAATGACGACCTATATCCCTGTTTTTTGGAAGTTCTTACATTTTCGTTTACTTTTTTACCCAAAGACATTCATTGTAAAACACTTTTCTTAGTATTATTTGCATTGGTCTGCTGTTTAGTCTAATTCCACAAATGTGAACTGGACCATTTCCTTAGGTCATCAGCAGTGCTATAAAAGGTCACAATTTTCAAGCCAAACTTTATTTCTAAGAGAAAGAGGTCAGTGTATATTATGGTTCAGTTTGTTCTGCGGCCTTGCAGTCTGACAAGAATGATTCTGCTACACCTATTGTTTTCAGACTAAAAAAGCTGGTGAAAAACATTTTTAGATGATCAACCGTGACCTCATACAATGGTATACTGCTCCCAATGTTGACATTTGAAGTTAGTATCACTTTCTTAATAAGGTCATTTATACTCTAGAACAGATAATATAATATATCATCAGGGTAATTCTCTAAACACATACATCAGAGTTTTCAAAAACGTATTTCTTTCCTTTTTTTGTCACTGTGTAACACGTAGAAACAACTGAACAATAGAAAGTAAGTTTCTGATAGTTTGCTCAAAACATGACCTTCCTTTGGTCACAGCTTTATGAAACTTAACGTGAAGGAGCTTACTAGACTTACGTCTTCACAACTTACGTCTTCTGTTTGTTACTTGTAATGCCAAGACTTTGATGTGAAAGTTATAGAATAATTTGATTTTTGCCTCTCCTGTAAAATTTTACCAAGTGAAATTATACAGTTGGAGAATTACACCAACAATATTTGCAAAAGGTTAACATTGACTGACAAAAACAGAACAGTCACTCCCATAACTGGAAAAAGGTAGTAAAATGTGAAGAGCCTAGACACAAGAAACCAAAACAGCAAAATTTTAAAAAAATTGACAAACATAGAGAAGCAGTCTTACCTGCTCTGAAGAGGTCAAAGGACAGGTTATGGCCAGGTACTCCACTAATTGACTGTGTTCTCCAGGACCAAAATGACGTCCTTTTCCCTGACTGTACAACCATTCTCCCAACAGTCTGAGGTGAATGGAACAAAAAGATGGGTGGCGAATTCTTGACCTATATCTCTGAGATGTCTCTTACGCTTAGAAAAGTATACAACTGTTTAAATTGCATTTATTTGGTAAGGCTTAAAAAAGTAGTATGTCCCCTGAGCATTTAAGGTCATGGGGCTAAGGCTTAAAACCTGATGTGGCCTAGCAGCAGATTAGAGCAATTGCCTAGAAATCTGAGGAGTATGGGTTTGAAACCTGCCAGTGGCATTACTGGCCACGACCTTGAGTAAGGCCCTTTGTCTGAAGCCCAAGGAATTTGGTGGGACTCAAACACACAACTCTTGCCATGGAAGTCTGCTGTCTAAACCACCCAACCACCTTGCTCCTCCATCAACCTTTGTCAGAAACTCATCAACAACAAATATAACAATCAAAACAGTGGTTGACTCTACCCCTTCTCATCCCTATTATTACAAATTACACCAAATCTTATGATAATTTGTCTCAAAAGAAATTCACATTCAACCTCATCACAAATATCACCTTACCTCTCTTTTTCAGATATGATAAATCCATCCAGCACAACCAATGAAGGACACCAGTTCCACACAAATGAACGATAATCAAAACCTCTGTGATCGTTTAAGGACAACTCATACCACATTTTATATCATAAACATTCAAATGTTACAGCAAAGCAAAAAAAGGTGGTTGACAAAGCAATGCCATGGGAAAGACCCCAAGGAAAACCTAGATAGAAAAAGAAGAAGAATATTCCGCAAAAAGAACAGGCATGAGCTGCGCATTATTCCTGAGGATGCCCAAGACACACAAAATCTGGAGAAGGGTAAATTCAGGCCGTTGACCTCACCTGAAGGGAAAAAGAGCTTTAAAATCAGAAAAAAAACTGTGCATTTTTTGGCACTAAAAAATTGGAAAGGTAAACAATATGAAGAGATAAGAAACCAGTAATTAAAACAGAATAAATCAAGCAGATTGACAAATATTATGAAAGAAGAGTGGCAAAGGGAAATAACTGTTGTATTGTAAAGATGAGGGGGAAAACATCAGAACATGACAAATGACTCCATACATTTTAATTTGTATATCTGAATGATATTAGATACAGTTTAATTTATTTCTTTATTTCATCTATTTTTTTTGGTGATATTTAAGTGTGAGTACTAAATGCACAATAAGTTATTGTCTTTGATATGACCTATAATGAGATGCCAAGGGCATAAACTGACAACTTTACTTTTCACAACATAATACAGACTAAATGATCAATAACAAATAAGCCAAATGAAAAGATACTGGTTAACAGCTGTCATTATCACACATGGGTTGTTGCCTATGGAAATTTGCTGGAGGTTCTGCAATCCCGACAGATAACAAACCTATAAAATACAAAAAGATTGTCTTAATTACATATAGCATAGTCTATCTAATATCAACAAAAACGGAATGATAAATTCATAATGCGTTTCAACTGCAGGTAGCAATTTCATTAAGGACCAAAAAAAAAGGAATAAAAGTGTCTTTTTCATTATACAGTCGACTTCGCTTAATCACAATCCGGTAAAACACAAATGCTGCTTAATCGGAACTTTTCCCAGTTAGTTAGCATGGGAGTGATTCTGGCTTTATAATAGAGGTGCAATAGTCATCAAATATTGAAATGACACTAGGTTACTGGGGTCACGGCCAACTCCGGTTGATCGCAATTTTGGATAATCGCAAAACATTTGCCCCTCCCACTGTGTTGCGATTAAGAGGAGTCGACTGTACAATTCCTTGATCAACCAGTAACAAAAAGGATCTTGAAAAAATAATTAACCACAAGAAAGGATTTGTTTTCATGGTCTTCCACTAAAATCATCATTTAAGTCTACTCCGTTTAATTGCAACACGGCGGGAGCAAGTGGCTATTTTTTGGGCGATTATTCAAAATTGCGATTGACCGGAGTTGGCTGTCTTCTTTCTTTCTTTATCAATAACCTTTTTAGCACCTTTCGGTGTAAGATTTGGAGTTGGCTGTGCGCCTAGTAAATTAGGGTCATTTCCCGACTTGCCAACTAGGTATGTCTGTTGCAGTATTTTTTAAATAATTTTTTTTACAGATAGCTTTGCCCTCTGACCATTGGGTCCATTCATTAAAATCATCCACATAAAGGATATACAGTATCCTCTTTGATATTTTCTGTCACAGGTGACAGACATCAACGAGTTCACGGATACAAGATTATAGCCACCCTTGCTTTCGTTAGATTTGTCCTCACTAGCAAAACTCTTTTGATTGTGTGGCCAGTCGGTAAAGGTCTATGAGCCATGACTCATCTCTCCAGTGACGAGACGACGCAGTTGTTTGTGCTGGACTATCTAGACGACGCATGTTGTCATTCCTTGTGGGCTAGGGGCGCTGCTTAATGATTGAACAAAGGTGGCCGCAGTTGTCTGCTAGTTAGACCCACAATCAGTGTAAGGCTATTGTATCATGACGGTTGTTCGCTAATGACAATGGAGACATGCGATCATCGTTTAGCAAAGTGTGAAATCAGAAAAAAAGATGACCGAAACTGAGAGGCAAGGTGTCGCCGGCTTTGCAATAATCCTAAGTGAGTTGCGATTAACCAGTGACTTTTATATAGACTTAAGTCTGTTTCTTGGGAATCGTTGCGATTAAGCAGAGTCAACTGTAACAAGACCCAAGGTATATTCGGTGGAATTACTTCTCTCAGGTACATAAGGGAAAGCTATAATATTTTCATTTCCAAATATAATGTCCAAAAGAATTGAAAAAATGTTACAAGACACTCCATTTAACAGAAAGGAGAAGTATGTAAAATAAAACAAAAGAAATCAATCACAAACCTCATTCAAATCGTAGACTTCATTATCTGCTAATGATAATACAGCCAGACTTTCAGGTAGTTGAGACGAAGCCGATTTCAAGGATAAAATATTATTGCTATGGATAAGTAGAGTCTAAGGAGAAAAGATATGAATACATTTAAAATTTCAATTAAAAAAAGTACTTGTCTCGATAAATAGAATGTTACTATATTTCAATCACAAGAATTTTAGAAATTTAGAAACCAGTCACAATATAAAAGTATTAACAACAACTCATGATATTTCCCATTACAACTCTCCTCTAGACATGTCCAAATAATTGTGCTTGCCACACTCTCTGATTTTAGCACACTACTTTCTACCTGCTCTTCTTTGTTGGTAATTCTGTATCTGTAGGATGTTTTTGGCATCTTTCTTAGAAATCACATTTCTGTTGCATTAATACAATTCTTACATTACAATCATCATAAAAAAGACAATCTTATCTATAACCACTTCCCACACTTGAGTCCTGCATCCCCTCTCACCTTTAAGAATAAATGTTTGCTGAGGTTAGAAATGCCACTTATGTCATTGTCAGACAAGTCAAGGTAATGCAGTTTTCCATTCAACGGAAGATTTTCTATAACCTATAAAAGAAAAAAAATGAATCTTCAAATAAAATAATCATAAAAGACATGATGACATTATCATTGCTTTCTTGGACAAGAAACATTACTCAATCCCAGAAGGTGTATCAATAGGACCAATATTCTCATCTGAAAGATGGGAGAGTAAACTGCAATAGACCAGGATAAGATCTAGGAAGTACTGTTCAAGAATAAAGGTTCGCTGAGATAAGAAATGACACTTATATCATTGTCAGACAAGTCATGGTAATGCGGTTTTCCAGTGTACAGAAAATTTTCTGTATAAGCTGTAAAAGAGAAAAATAACCTTTAAAGGAAATGAAATATGACGAAATTATCAAATCTTTCTTGAACAAGAACGATTTAGTCAATCCAGGTGTACAAATGGGTACTGATTCTCAACTGAGACCTGAAAAAGTTATCTACCATAGACCAAAGCCGGATCAAGGAAGTAATGGAGTGTTACAGTAGAAAACTGATATATGGGTTGTGGGGCCAGAGCAAAATCAATGCTATATATCCTATCCCTGTGATAACAGATATCTAAAGAAAACATACAAACAGCCCAATCTGCCAATTTTGTAATCATCAGTCATCACAAACCAGTGACACTGTCAGGTATTTTTCTCCTTGAAACTCGGTGAAAATTTATATGCCACTCCCTTGATCCTATTCAGGTAGGTGGGATCAAAGAACCTAGTCCTATCGGAGACGGATGATAAACTTGGAGGTCCTGTGTGCACGTTGTGCACGTTAAAGAACCCTTGGCAGTTGAAAACGCAACCCAGGCAAAATGAATTCCTACCACAAAGGTCAGTGAGTTGATCACCTGCTTGACTTAATATCTTGATCCAGAAAAATCCAGCCTCATACTGTAATGGTAACAGGGAACTGGATAAGAAAGAAAGTCATCACAAACATGCCCTGTTCCTTCAATTGCCTTCACTGGACAAGCATTACAATAGCATTGGTTGCACTAGCATCGCTCATGTGACTGTGTTTACTTTCCCTGCAGACTGCACTGTGTGGCAAAAGTACACAAGAACAGCTTTTTTTTATCACTTGACCATGTCTTTGCATCCTGTTACATGATTCGGTTCTCATAGGGCTCTGTTATTACAGATATATTTTACTATAGATAACTTAGAGGAAAAAATGGAGATTTGAAAAAGTAAAAACCCTGTCATAGTGTTATAAGGGCCTGTTATAAATGGTTTTGACTGTACATGTCTGCTTTATGCTACCAAAACTAGACCAAGCACCAAGCCCACAAGCTTCAAGGTTTTGTTGTTTGTGGGAGAACTACTGTGATGAGCTTATCTGAAGACTGAAGTTGGCAGCATATTCTATGAATAGTCAACTACCTGTTTACAAAAAAATTGCATCAACAATTATTCACTCACCTACTGAATTCTCATTTTACAACATTCATTGCTCTCCAATTGCAATACTTAATAATTGTTTGCTTACCTTTTCTAGCATTTACCTTAATAGAGTTAGAAGACAGATCCAACCAAGTCAAGTTGTTAAGTTCTCTCATACATTCAATGCAAGTGACATTGTTATTGGAAAGACTGAGCACAGTAAGATTAGACAGGTCCTGTAGACCATGCAGGCGTCCAATCTCATTGTTGATGGCAGACAGCTGAAAATTGAAAATTACCACTCAAATAAATGTAAAACTAATCAGCTTATCAAATTCAATACAGTATCATGACAAAATGATAACTGATATGAAAGATAATAACAATTTCAGAGCTAAACATTTGTAAAGAAAATGTACTAAGTTTGTTTTTCTTTCTCTCCTGAAATAAATGAATAAAACACCATATACAAATGGACCATGGCCATGTCTCACCTGGATGAGTTCTTTGCATCTTTCGAGGCCATCCAGTTTAGTGACGTCATTATTATCAAGTATAAGAGTTTTAACCTTGAGATAAACATTTTCATCGAGTTCAAGGCTGGTCAGGTGTTGATCTGTTAAATCAACGACATCTTCCTCATCATCCTCTTTACTTTTGGGGGTGTCCTCATCTCCTAAGGCTTGAAAAATCAGTAATGAGGGTTTATTAAGCACAAACAAAAAATACACAAAATAGTTTTAAGGTATCTAATACTAATATAGAGTGGTTATGCCACTGGACGGACACTAACGCCTTACATGGGCATGTCACTCTTGTTGCTTTTATAACTCGCCTTCTTTCTTTCCATTCCCAAAACTTTTGATATCATGGCGAGAGT
>JARBEP010338458.1:0-10723 GCA_030265255.1 Tritonia festiva
GACTTTTACCACCAGTTACAAATAGCCACTGATAACACCAGACAAAACCAAGAAATAATAATATTAGGTGATCTAAACGCCACCGAAACCGGGTTAAGCTCCGGCCATATGAGCCTTAAAGGCTCTTAAGGACATACTACTTTACTAATAATATGTAACAAATGTAACAAAATCTTATACCCCCCAAAAGGACCACTACTCTTTTATGTTTAGAGGTAAATTCATAATACATGGCAAGTTACCTGTAGATTGCGAGCTGATTCAAAATGAAGAACTTCACTTGGAATCTGAAACGTTGTACGAGACGGATCAAACTGAATCAAGTCCTCCATGTTTTGAAGACAAGTCGCATAACCATCCATCGTCCATAAATGGTCCACATTTCCAGAAGGTTGAAGTAAAGTTCTAAATTTTACAGATAACTTACAAACTGCTAATAAAGTTCCAAAGAAAAACATACGAGCTGCAGGGTCCATTGCATCATTTAAAGTCATCACTTTCACATTTTTCAGATTTTCTGGTTTTAATATTTGTGGTTGAAAAATATATTTTGGAATGCCTCTGGCATTGCTAGGAAAGCCATAGACATGAAACTCTTCAAGGTTTGTACAGTATTCAAACAAAGAAGGTCCTGAACAAAAGTTGATAACTGGCCGATTGGAGTAAACTAACTGGTGACGAAAGTGTAGACCCAGAGAAATAAGTCGAGAGAGACATTCCTGTGCTCCAGCTGAGTTTGCTAACTCTGGATGGAGATCTCTGATGTCAGAGATAGAAAAGGATAAACGAGTAAGGTTAGGAAGATTGGACATGATGTTGCATAGGGCTTTGATGGACACTCGAACTTGCATAAGGTGAAGAGATGAAACATTCTTGCATCTTGATATGATGTCTAAGCCGGAAGGTTTGAGCCAGTAGCAAGAATTTAGATCTAAGGTGTCTAGGCACTCAGTGACAGGAGCAATAAAACGTTGGAATTTGTCTGTTGTCAGCCAGTACTGTCTTTTAAAAGATATGTGTCTGAAAATAAGATTTAAGAAAAAAAGATGAAGAGATGGTATTTCATTGCAAACATAAAATCATCAGAAATGACTGTCGTAACAAACCACCTTTGAAACAATCAACGTACCCTTACGTTTTAAAAAGTGTCTGTAAATTGAGCCACAATTCATTAAACTCATTCCGGCTCTACGCAACTGAATGCGTCTTTAACGGGTCTGGCTCGATGCCACATAGCTGCAACATTTTTACCTGAATAGTTAATATCACTATATAGACACACAAGTTTGCTTCTTTGAATTCCCGGAAACACTTGTTCAATACACCGGAACTCTGTCGTTATTTTTTAAAACCTGGATATTTTCATTTATTAGTTTGTTCTGCAATTCAATCAAGGCATAATTTTCTATAATGAATTTTTAGTTTATAACAGTTGTAAGAAGATGAAAATGAGTTATGTACAGTAATTTGAGCTGGTATCGGTAATTGTATCCACCGAGTTATCAACCATTCTACTGTGGTTTTTTTCATTGTTGAAGTTGTAACAATAACAACACAGTAAATTTTTCATTTTTATAGTATACTGACTGGTCTTATGACAAGTAGGTAGGTAGGTACACCTATTATAATTCATCATCACAAGTAAATTTTTGGTGATTTGAACTCATTTTTGTTTAGTTTATAAAATCTGATTATTCTTTTATCTTTCTGATTTTTTAAATCGTCATGGGCGATTAAATACTATTATATTATTGGTCACTATGATGATGACTTATCTAATGCGATCTTTGATTGAAATTATGGAAAAAGTGTGGGAAACAGCCTCATAGTTGTAACATGTCACGAAATGTTAAAAAAGAAATTAGCTATTTTCACCCTGGGTGAGAATAAACGCAGCCAATGAGAGATAATATAATAGGGTTCAGGGACATGGAACAGATGTAAGCCGCTCTCTCATTGATTGACATGGGTTGTTTACAGGGTGACGCTATTTTCACCCCGGGTGAGAATAAACGCAGCCAATGTTAAATTATGAGGCCTGTCATCAACGTTTGATGATGTCACGACAGGGAAGGAGAGCAAATACGGGACCTTTCACCAGCGTAGGTGGGAATTCTGGTCTAGCGGCATGCATATTTACGGGACCCGATGGAAGAGGGTTAAGAATCAAGTTTTGCTCTCTTTTGAACTTGTGTTGTTACTAATTATTAGGTCACTTTCACAACATTGAATTCTACTCTGAAATACAGTTGCACTTTGCTAAGTATCTTCATCTAATACATATCCACATAGTGGTGTATCTTCAACTCTTACAAGCGACTCAAAGCTGATTCGATATTTACTAGAAATTGTTTCACCCCTGCAAAAATAGACCATCTCTATCAAAACAATGGATGGATAGAGGATGGCAACAAGACTCAGCAACAGATAAAACGTAAAATAACCCACACACCTGTTAATTGATTTGTCTGTGCATACAGCTGCAAATCGTTTGTTAACTTGTCGTAGATTAAAGCAGTCCTTCAATGATAAATGCTTTAAAATAAATAAAATAACATCATCTGGAATTTTATCAAATCCCGAGCTTTCCTTTTCAGCAGCCGCCATTTTGTCGACAGAGTAAATAAGATTTACCTCCCTTACAATATTCAGAGGCAAAATACCAATCTGAGTTATGTCCCTTGTGTATAGCATAGAAACCAGGACGCTTTGAGTGAAACGACGATAGTCCACTTCGAAGGGCCTGAGTTTACTGGATAGAGAGAAAACATGCCTGTTGGAAAATCTAGCGGACATAATTCTTCTGGTACAAAAAGGAAAGAAGATGTTGCAGAAAAGGTTGGAGAGTATTTCTAATGTCAATTGGAAATAAAGATTGAATGATTTTATATTTAGATTGATATATAATTAAAACTCTAATATTATTTCATAGACAAGTCGACTTCTGGCGTTTGTGATTGAAAACTTTAGACAGTTACTGATCAGGTGAAAGTGTGAATTGAAACAATGAACAAAACAAAAATTATCGAAGATCTCAAACAATGAGGATAGATGATTGTTCTTTACTGCAACCTACTCTACGTATGTTCCATAATTAAACTCCCACTTCACATTCCACATTATATGTCAACATGTCCCATGTCATTGACATGTGCCATTTCAATGTTCTCAACAGCTGCCTAAAGAAAATAGTCTTATTCTCATACTTCTTTTTCTTACTTTGATTTGTTGTCTGTAAATGATTCTCTTGACTTATCTAACCCTGGCGATGCCTGCCCTGTCAGAAACAGAAGACATGTCATATGTCTGTGCATATATAGGAGACTGTTAATGTTAGAATCTGGCTATGTTCTATACATTTTGGTGAGTGTTATGGAAAAGAGAGGTCACTCCTGTTATACCTTTCATTCTATTCTTTCATAAAGCGCACATATTGTTTATGAAGAATGTTGTTTAAATATTTTGTTTATTGTATTTGAGTATGTTTTTTCGTATTATTTTTTATTTTAGGTTCGTGAAATGAAACAACGACAACAAAATTGGCTTGTTCAGAGGGACCAAAGCAAACAAAAGGAAAATGTTATTAGCAGTGAGTAGATAGTTTTGTTTGATCCATCTTTTTATCCCCATTATCTATTCACAGTGAAATATTGTTTCAGCCCCTTTAATCATTAACTCAATGAAGACAGAAGGTTTAGGTAGCGGACCGACTGCGGAGATGCACATGTTAGCCTAGTTTTTGAAAATTCGTGACTTTGAAAATATTTCAAAGATAAACTTGATCTCGTTTTTTTCATGCAAAAGCGAAAATATCTTATCTTTATTATTTTGTTAATTTCATACCGATATGTACTGAAGTTGTTTTATATAATCTTACAAAATAAAGGTCTGTTTTAGCTTTACACCTTTTTTTTGGTCATTAATCGACAGCCATCTTGAAATTTTGATCGCTTAGGATTAGTCACAAATAACTCCCTTTTTAAATATAACTCTTGCTTGTAGTAAAAGGAAAGTCAATAAGTCAATTTAATGATGTAGCTATTAGATTGCTTACAACATGTTTAACAAAAACAATATCAAAAACTGACGGACACATATGACCGGTACATCATTATTTCTTCTTTACCTTTCTGGACATATTTGACCGGCACGTTGTCATTGAGTTAAACAAATTCGAATCGTTTTTTAAAACCGTTGTTATCTATTATCTCTGCTATATTATGTTTAAACCTGTTGTGATAACTATCAATACAGAAGAAATATACTCCAAAATAGTAATTATGGATATTTTATGATTGATAAGCTTAACATAGAGATTAACTTGCGCATAGGGGATTTTCTCCCACTTTCCTATTTCCCAACCTTTGGGAGCTGCTGTCTATTCATCTTGTTGAAAGCAACCTAAAACATTCAAAATACAAATACGCAATACATCCTTTATCATGGTGCTTTGAAAAAATTAATGTTCACTGAACTGTGAGTCACTGTGGAAAAGAAACAAATACGATATGATGCAAAGTATTTTCCATAAATTCATGAACTCTACTAAATAGATTTGATGTTTTTGGGGGGTAAAATCTAGTACCATGAGTTGCTTCTCTTACAGTAAAACAGTGTTAACCGAAGAAGACTTTTATGCTATTTTTCTTCTACACTTTCACAATTTTGCATTGATGCAGTATGATTAGTAATCCATATTCCTTAAGATGATACAATATAGGATAAGATATTTGAAATATTCTGACATACAATTTTATTGTTGCTGTATGAACGGGTTTAAAGAATTCTTTCTATTTTGAAATTTATTTATACATCCATGATGACAATTTCTCTTGAACTTATATTTCATCAGAACACAAACAGTCTCCACCTCATTTACATAAGTCTGCTCTAGGTGGAAGTTCCTCATCCAAGATTTCAGCAACATCATCCTTTCAACCAACTATACCAAGTTCAAAACCAAGAAATGATCAGGGAAAGACCAAAGTAATTTTTTTTACCATTTATTTTTTTAAAAGCTACATCATTCTCATAATATTTTTTTATGACAAAGATTGTATAGTAAGTTATGTAAAAGTAAAGTAAAAAGAACATTTATAAGCACATATCCACAAAGTTTCTCATGCTCTATTTGCTTTACAATGTTCGTTTACCCAGCAGGCCATTACCCTCCTGTGTCCTTCTCAACTCCCTGAGGGGTATACAGCTATTAGATGCTTCAGTACAAACATTCTGACAAGATTGTTCACTGCCCTCAACCGGGTACTCATTTCAAACTGAGTCAAGTGAGGTATGCAGAGTAAAGTGTCTTACCCAAGGACACAACACCAGACAATCAGGACATGGTGCTTCCCAGTGGTCATTCATCCAAGTACTAACCATGACCGTCATCAGTTGCTATCGACACCTTCAAAAATAAACAACTGTCTATGACTTTCATCTCTCTTATGATAATATATCGGTACTTACTTATTTCATACTATGAGAGAATGACAAACTATGTTTATGTTTATTTCCATCATGAGTTATTGGTAACTGATTTCAGTAACATTGTGTGTTTAATCTCTCGTCAGTTGGTCATATTTTTATTTATCATTCTTTTTCAGATTTCAGATACTTTCAACAACTGGAGAAAAGCAAAAGAAAACAACTTGTCTGATGAGGACCATGACACATACAGCATTCGAAGCGGTGCAGAAAGCGAACTTGAAAGGCTCGTTTCCCCTGACTTCGATATTTCAAAGGACCCAGTGGCTGAAGAGGAGTTTGGAAATTTGGCCGACAAAATTGCAAATAGGGTGAAAGAAAACATGGGCATGTCAGAATCCTACATATCCAATGACTCTGAATTTCATCTGACGTCAGTGACAGACACATTAAGCCAAGAGTCTGCTTGGGGGCCCAGTAGATGCAAAACCTTTACACAAAAAGCTTCTGCTCTCAATCATTTCGACAACTCAGGATTAACTAGTCACAACTGTTCTTTATGCAAAATGTTGATGGTATGTTGGAGGACTATTAAGATCTTTTTATGTTATTTTTCAGTGTTTTTTCTTCTCTTTTTTGTCCAGCTATCTTCATGAAAATGCTAGCCTTAAGTTGAAAAGCCAAAGATACTTGATTAGGAATCCAAGATAAACCTACTGTATAAATCAACTCGATTTTGGTAGCTTTGATTTTTTGCCATGGTAGTTTTGGGATCTTTGATAAGGTACCTAATAAAAGTAAGGACCTCTCATTTTTCACTGCATTCCAAAAGGCAAGTATTCCAGCTTCATACCTCAAAGAGTTAGGTTCTGCTTCTTTATAGCTTGGGTCTTCGTAGACTGGAAAATGTTGCTGGCAGGCTTTAAACTCAGTCCGGCTGCTTGAGTAGCAAAACCACTCAACTTCTATATTACATTTGTTTAATTTCATTTTATTGCATTAATTTGAAAATTTTTCTAAAGATAGCCAAGCAATTCTCCTTGGAATAGTTTTTAAAATATTTGTTCTTGAATTTAGCAATGGGAGAGATAAAGGACTTCGACAATAAGACGTAGTAAAAACCTAATAAGGTGTGAAACAGTAGATTGAGTTGCTAGAAATATAGAGGGAAACAACAATTTTATTGGACAAGTGGAGTTTGACATGAACTCATAATCCTCATAACATTTTCAAAATTCTTTCACTCATTTTAATTTCATTCCAGTTTTCTCCAGATCATATTCCCATGATGATAATTCCCTGTGGTCACACTCTATGCAAGGCATGCTCTGAAGGGCCGACACGGTGTCCTGAATGCAATTGTTCCGTTGCATCACTCACAGTCAACATCATGCTTCAGCAAGTCATTCAGGAATATCATAGCCAGAGTCATCAAGTTTCTTCATCTGCAATACAGAAATCCTCTCACAGAGATGGGTCAGGCAACAAAAGGACCCCCAGAACAAGTAACACTAGTCGTAAAGGTTTTGTTGAAGGTAAAAACACCTACTTTCATATGCAAGAGGTTGATGATAAAGGCTGAAATTATTTCTTAAATTTGTTTGATGCTCACTTCAACCCTATGACATTTGATAGATGATATTCTACACCTGTTTCGTTAAAAAAAAAAATATTACTTTCATTTTAGATTTCATCCAGTTGGTGAAACATAACTATCGCTCTATACATTTATCCCCATTCAAATACTGTCAAATAAAAATACCTCTTCACATAGTCCAGGTCATTGAAGTAGAATATTATCAATTGATTTTCTTTTATTTGTTAAGAGTAAATAAAAGGCAACCTTAATATATTTCTTTTTCATTGTTTGTCCCCACATTGCCGTTGCTCACAACTGATTGTTAATGATTCTAATGACATAGATATTGATTAGAGTATAACTCTCACACACTCTCTTTCCTTATCTTTTCATGAGTTAAAAAAAGCGATGACAAGTTATGTATTATTTGAATGACACTATAGTTGATCACAAATCTATCTATATCTGTTTATCTATCCGTCCATCAAGGCAGATTTTGTGATGGATTGATAGCGAATTGTAAATACATGTTTTATAACATATTACTTTATCAAGAACTAAATCAAGCAAAGACATGCTCATGTAATGTCAGTATGGTTTTGATTTGGATGTATTTTATGACCTTTTCAAGACAGTTCAGCATAGTTTAGAAAAATGTCAGGAAATGTTTTTCTTTTCACAACAAATTAAAGTATCAAAAGCAATCATTCAAACACTTGAAATAAGTATTAAGCATCATATATTAGCTTTTTAAATGATTTTTCAAATTTGAATAGATGACAGAAGGCAGCGAATAACATCATATTCGTCTCAACTATTGAATCTTCAAACACGGCAAAGTGTGCTGTCAGAGGAACACAGTCTTTTAAGGGAAAAACTAGGCAAGGTGACGAAGCAAATCCAACAGACCTCTTCCCAGACAAAAAGTATATTGGAGCAAGAACATGAGATTAAGAAGGCAATAATAGAATTACAAGACAGATTGTCTGCTTTGGAAACGCATAGGTATTTACTGTATATTCTTGTTATTACCTCTTCATTGTTTGTTGTTTTTTTGTTTAGTTTATTCCTTTAAAATAAATGTTTGAAGATGTAAACCAAATGCATTTCAAAACAACAAAGTTACTTCAGTAGAGGTACCCTCTGTATTGAACTGAATATGAAGGGCAGACAGAGCCTTTTCTCCTTCAAGCCCTTAACCTTCACATCAAAAGGCTTTAACAGTATCCACTTCATTTCGCCATTGACACCTCTTGCCGCATTTTGTTTGTTTGATCAAGCCCCATTTATACCACAGAGTATTGGGGCCAGCCCTTTGTTCAGTCATGAAAGGCACACAAAATACCTGCCATAAATGGAAGCACCCCGACCACCAAACATGACTGAACACAGCCGAAATCTGTTTTGGATCAGAGAGTTTTAGACAAGCAGGTGATCAGTGCACTGTGTCCACAACTCTTTACTGGCACCATGAGCAATTCACTGATCAGTATTAATCAAAGACGGGTCAATAAACAAATTACTGTAGCCCTTTTAGGTACTCCTTCAGCTATTGATAAAAAACTGGGAGGTTCTACCACTCTGGGCAGTTCATTTTGTATTAACAGTAATTATTGTTTTTAGCTAAAGATTGATATAATCAAATTATGCAGATGGAACATTAGTCTTTGTGAGTTTTGGGCTTAAAATTCTTAAAGTAGACATACTCCCCTTATGCATATATTTGTAGCAAACGTTTATTTGAAGATAATTCGTCTTCAATTTGTGAAAAGTTAAGGTAGAAGAGATTGTGAACACTTACAATAATTATTTTCTACTTACTACCAGGAAACAGTATGAATCCCAGCTTACTGACTTCCATGATGAAAAATCAGAAACTGAAGGGAAAATTACTCTGTTGTCTGGGACATTATCATCTTTATCCAGAGAAGTGGAAAAGGTTTGTTTTGTACATTTGTTTGTGTCTTGAATGGTGACCAGAGTAAAAAAAAAGTATGTCCTTAAGAGCCTTTAAGGCTCATAGGGCCAGAGCTTAACCCGGTTTTGGTTGCGCGAAGCGGATTGTCTCACTTTCTGGATAGGATGCTGGTCTATCGCAGAATATTTTCCCAAGACTCATGTGAGAATTGGTGACCAGAGAATTTGTGTATTTGTCTGTTTTTTAATCCATTTTTGCTGTGAGAAGGCCATCTTTATTAGGCATCTGGTTCTCCTCAATTGTGCTGCGTCTGAGTATAGTGTGTCATGTATTGAGGGGTGTGTGGAGAGGAGGTCGTATCTGTAAAAATTCATTAAATGGGATTTGATCAGAATGGTCTTGATTTAAAAAAAGTGACAAGAACGTTCATGTTATGGAAGATGACTAGAAATATGATTCTTAAAACATGAATATGAACCATCAGGCCATTATATTAGAAGTCAATCTGTGATCTGCTAAGTCAAGCAGCAATGGCTTTGGTTAGTTCATGGATGGATGATCACATGGGAACACAGTGTCTTGATCATCCGATGTCGCTGGGTAAGACACATATCTCAACCTCACTTGACTCATACGTAAATGGATACTTAACCAAGGGCAGAATGTTACAGTTAGTGCTGAAGCGTCTAGAAAGCATTTTATGCTTGATAGGGAGTTGAGAAGGATACTGAAGTATTCTCTCTATTTTTACATTGTTTTTTTTATCATCAATGTGACATCACAGAAAATGCATGGTTTTTAAGAGCTTTTAAGTTTGATATGAAAATTTAACCCCATCTCCTCCTTTCCCAATAAATGATATGGTCACTGATCTTATATATATATATGTAAATATATACTTTATTATTAGTCTTTATTCTGCTGATGTAAATCAGAATATGACATGGAACAAATGTTTTTCAATTTCATTTTAACAGGTAAAATTACTTGCAGAAGGAGAGCAAAATACCAATTGATGGGGCAATGTGGTCCAATGGGAATTTCCAAAACGTAATCATTGTGTCCAATCAATCCAAAAGACAACAGAGGAAACGTGTTTAACCCTATCCTGCCTAACCTACTTTTCATATCATACCCCTTGATGCCTAAGCAAAGGGAAATAGCCACCATTTTTTGCAAACCCCTTTTTAAAAAATCATTTAAAAAATATATTTTATCAACAGTAACTGTTGTTTTTTATGTGACTGTGTTTAGGAATGGTTGAATTTTTAGGAAAAGAATACTGAAAAGATGAGCAAGTTTGTGACAAAAGAATCCTCAACATAAATATTTGTCAGTTGATCTGACCACTCAACCTCACCTTCACTGTGTCACCACTTTCATTCTCACTACTGCTCAAATCAGTCAAAACCGTCGTCTACATCAGACTCATTCATCGTTATATTCATTTTTATCGTCAACTTGGCCATGCCATAATTGTTATTTGTCACAATAAGCACTCCATGCAACTTCCTCAAAAGTTTGCTTGAAAAGCCATTGTGAAATTTGTGTTTTGAAATATAGTGAGAAAACTAAACTAGATACACTCATATGTTTTTCACTAAAAAAGAGTTGCACTCAACTGAAATTACTACAAGAAATGATGTTACCACTAATACCTGTGCCCCTTTGCTTCAAGACGAGAAACAACACCAATAGTCTTGGGGCGCTGGGCGGCGTTTTAGGCAGGGGGGGGGGGGGGGGGGGGGGGGGGGGGGGGGGGGGGGGGGGGGGGGGGGGGGGGGGGGGGGGGGGGGGGG
>JARBEP010341790.1:0-10693 GCA_030265255.1 Tritonia festiva
TAGTCAATGGAAGTTTACAGGGTCAGCCAGCTATGTGCAGGTACTTTCTTAGATCATTTGTTTTTTTACATCCTAATAGCAATAAACCAACAAAGAACATTTTGCAAATTTTACAGGGTAAATTGGGGCAAAGCAAAAATGTGCTGATGTTTGGGCACTCTACCCAATATGTATATAAAATGCTTTATTGTCTTTATTTACTTTGCTAATTCATAGTCTACTCTATCTTATCTGTTTTTGAATAATAGTAATAGTATTATGATCAACGTATTTTGCTTCTCAAGCAATCAAATAATGTTCACTGACTTTTCTTCTACCATTTCCCTTGTGTTCTTCTCCTTGTTTTACATGTCTGCTTCCATTTGCTTTGTTGATATTATTCTAAGCATTGATACTGACTCATTGTTGATTATTTTTCATATTTTACAATTAACATGTGTTAAGTGTTAGTAGTGATCTGCTTTTTACAATTTCTAAACATTATACTTCTTATATAATTTTTGTGCATGTTCCTCCTAGCCTAGATCAAATGTGTTTTAACTACTAAAATCATCACATGTTTTACAACTTTAGTAAATATAAATGGCAAAAGAGATTAAAGTCTTCAGCATGAGAATTTCAAAGTTTTGAATGTGCTTTAAGCCATGTAATTCACATCTTTTATTTCTATGGTTTTGCAGCGTTTTCATCCAACCTCTGTTGGATGACGCTCCACGTTTGGTTGTTAACAAAGTGCCAGAACTTTTGGAACATCTTGGCCGTCAACGTTATGGATACAAACTGACCAACAAACTTCTGCGTGCTGTCGATTCTGATTCAGACAGGTTAGAAGACTCAAAATATTTATGTTCATCAGAATTTAAATCTGATAGAGCTTCTAAAACAGATTTTTAAAATTGATGAAAAATAAAATGCATTACAGTAGTCTCCGGTTATGAGCATGGCCCTGGGAATCAAGATAAACATGCTTATAACCCAACCGTGCTTATAACCAGAGTTTGTTTTTTTATTCAATAATTCCATATATTTGTGTGTTTATACATGTATTATGTTATGTGCAGTTTGTTATACATCTGTATACAATAAAAGATGAATCAAGGTATGAAAATGTTATAAGTGCCCAAAAAACACAGAAAAATAGCCATAGAAAGAAAAGTGGAAAAGACGACGGTGGGAATCGAACCCACACAGGGACTTACGACAACACCGCCTAGGCGGAGACCGAGGCCATGCTCTAACCAACTGATATATTAGCCACCCCTATACAATAAAAGAAAACTTTCTCCTCTGAGTTGCCAAGTTTATATGTGTACATACTTGGTTGCAGGCTTAGGACTGTCAATGGCCCATTAAAAAGTTTTTTCAGATGTATTTTTATTTTATTTTATTTTTTGATAGCGTGTATTCTGTTACTGATTTTTTTGTGGTTAGTGCACACAAAAACGTGCTTATAAATGGAGTGCTGTCAGGTGAGCATGTTTATAAAGGGGTACTTTTTCACAGTAAAAGCTATGTTTCACACCAAAAGCGTGCTTATAACTGGATCATGCTTAGACTGGCGTGCTTATAGCTGGAGACTACTATTTTATTGATAAGAAACCCTGTTGTGTAGAATAATTGTTCCACTTTTCACAAAAACAAATGAACAAAATTAGGTGTTTAAGGTATTGTTTGATTAACATGAAAGACAAATCTCCATTCAATGCCTAGCTAACCATCTCTAGAACTATTCACTTATAAGCTAAAGTATTCCATGAAAAAAGTTTGGATTGCATAAAGGTGTATTAGACACTTTACAAAACATAATATGAGTTTCTCTTATTCATTGTAAGGATGTTTGGCTATAATATACTCTATTTGATATGTAAAATATGTCATTATTAAACCATGTATATTTTCTTCTAGCAATGGTCTCATGTACATCATCACGACCAAGCCCAAACATGGCCACTTGGAGAACATTAAGGCCAAACGCTATGTCAGACGCATGTTTACGCAGAAAGATCTAGATGATGGAAGCCTTCTTTACATTGTCAATTCTAGAGCCAAACATTTTGCAGATTCTTTTGGATTCAAAGTGGCTGATCTCAGGGGAAACGAGCTCTCCGGCAAACGGTAAGACCATTTTTTTTCTACAATTATTCCCAATGTAATGTTGCCAGAGTATTACCCTTTTATCCACCAAGTCTTTTTAATCTGTGATAATTAATGCTTCTATACATCAGTCTTTTATGGCAGAAATAGTTCCTGACCAATACATTTTTAATAACTTAAAATAATTAATAATTTATTCTTAACTCAATACTTTTTAGCAGCAATATCTGTAAGAGTATCATCTGGTTTAGATCGTAGAATTTATTATTGATGAATGTTTTACAGTTTCCACATGAAATGGTCTCAAGTGGATTTTGAGAATGAAGAAGTTGTGGCATGTGAGAACATTGGTACCTTGAACATTGCCGTCCACCGCACGGGTAACGTGGACCAATCTGCTTTTGTTGGGATCACTGTGAGGGAGATGTCTGCTAGGAAAGGTCAAGACTTTGTGGCTAGTTCAGCATCTCAGATCCAGTTTGATCCAGGTAAGGTCCAAAATGATGCAAAAAATAAATATCAATGGTTTGGTCTACCTACTATCTAATTTTTTTCTTCAACAATAAATAATTTTATTTAGTAATGAGATAATCCCATGACTGTCAGCTAAAATTATTGATCCTCAAAGTCGTTATTAAGTCATGATCCTTCCCATTCAATAATGATTGAAGCTGGTTTACTGGAATCATATTTGCTGCTAATTGCAAATGGAAATACATTGTACGTTCTGTGATCTATAATGATTGTGTCTCTCTTTTTTAATGTTTCTTGCATATTCAATTGTCATCTTTAGGTGAGGCTCGTGCTGTCTGGCAACTCAATATCCTTGATGATAGACTTGCCGAGCCAAATGAAAAGATGAGACTGACCTTAATAGACCCAGTAAACACCATACTTGGAAAAAACCGCAAGTTGCGACTTCTCATTGTTAATGCTCAAAATGGTATGCATTTTAAAAAAATGATATTTTTTATACTTCTCTTGCTTGAAATACAAGTAATTCTTGTCTTCATACAGTTTGTTTAAATATTAGGATTAGGATTACAAGAAGTGTGCTATTTTTAGGAAGTATCACATGAGTAAGATTTGGGAATTAATCCATTTTTGTTTGTTTTGTGAGAATATAACAACAACTGTGCATAATGAATATGACAAAGTAATGAATGAATCAATTTTTTAAAGCAAGACATGAATTGATACTTTTGAATCTTTCTTTATGATTTGGGTAAGTTTAATAGCAAAGGGTGAGGTTCGTATCAAGTTTATGATCAAAAGTTTTGTCATAATACCATCAGTCACTTAACTTATTAGATAAGAAATGTCACTTAACTTACAAGATATGAAATGCTTGATTTGATCTTGTGTAAATTCAGGGGCTATCTATTTCTCTTGGTATTTTCTTCCCATAAAATGTTGCTACTGATTTCTGTGACAAATAACCAAAACCTTAAGGTCCATTTTATTACGTCATTTTTCGTATTTTTAAGCTAAGATGTCTAGTAGGACTCCTCTGTGACACAAACATAGTTCACTCATCTACAGAACTGGTGGCCTGTGGTTCAAATCTAGCCCCAGTCAAGGCCTATCAGAGTTGAACTTGAAGCAGAAATCATGCCTCTGAAATGATCAAATAAATAACTTAAAACTTTTAAAAAGATGGCTAGTGATAGCAAAGTAAAGATATAAAGGAGGTTAATTATGTGGCAAAATCTGCTCCGTTTTCTTATAGCTGATGGGTTTACCACCAAGGCAACAGTAAATATTGACATTGATGAAACCTGTTTATATTGTTAATCCACAGGTCATTGTCCTCAGTACCTGGGCATGGTGAGTCGTTCAGCTGGCTCTCAGATTTTGAGTGGGGATCCAATCCCTGTGTCATTTGGTGGCAAGGATACCATACAAGAGGTATGATAACATGGAGGCTGCTGGAAGTTATAAAAACCAAAGGGTAAAAAGGAAAAGGAAATGTGAAAACTTCCAAAAGGACAAAGCACAGGGATGTAGGACGTTTCAGATATAACCCTTCCTCAGCTGACAAATAACATACAGAATTTGACAAACATGTAATGGAGAAAACAGCAGTCAAATCATCAAATCAGTGAAAATGATAAGTAGATGTCAGTTCTCTACGAAGGTTGAGCTGGGTCTAAGGAACAAGAAAAGTTACACACAAGGCAGTATCTAAGTGATATCAGGGTCTATGAAGGGTGAGTCCGGTCTGGGGCCAAGAAATGTTATACACAAGGCTGGTATCTAAGTGATTTCGGTATCAAAAAGACCACCAAGGTGTGAATAAATGACTGCATAATTAATTATACGTCCCTGTGCTTTGTATGGTAAGGTATGTTGTGGAGTTTCGTGTCTGGCTTTAGGCACTTCATTTTTTCCTTGGGCAAAAAACTCCTTTTGCCTCACTCGATCCAGGTGTAGAAATGAGTACCAATTCTCAAATGAGATTTAGCAAAGTATTCTGCGATAAACCAGCGTTCTATCCAGAAAATGTCAAATTATCACTTGTCTGCTTCACGCTACCAAAACCGGGTTAAACCTATGAGCCTAAAAGGCTTAAGGACATACTTTTTATTTACACTTTACTTACTTGGACTCCATACTCAGATTAGTAGCAGAATAACATTTGTTGTGCTGATTAAGTGTTAATCATAAAAAGATTATGACATTTCCAGAAACAACGCCTTTGTATTATTTGTGTTATCTTCTTATTAGCATTGCTGTTAATTTCACATCATTCTAGTTTGTTTGTTTGTTTGATCAAACTGCATTAAAACTGCAGTACAGTGTTGGGGCCAACCCCATTTTCAGCCATAAAAGGCATACAAGATACTTAATTGCAGGCATCCCAACCACCAAGCATGGCTGAACGCAGGGTTGGAAATTACGGTGGATCAAAGAATTTCAGACAAGCAGGGGATCAGCCCACTCTTTATTGACACCATGAGCAATACACTGAGCAGTATTAATCATAAGCTCACCCCTCAGCTATATTAACTGGAAGAATTTGCAACTTTGGGTGAACATCATTCTAGAGGTTACATAAACACCCTGATGCAGACCAGCCTGGTTTAAGAAAATATGTGTCAGTTTCTTGTTTTTACATGACGATTTGGACCCGAGAAGTTAAACATATATGCCATCCTTCGTTGAAAAAAACCTATGCTGCCTTTTGTTCCAAATTGATGTAGTATTAATGAATATGTATTTTGGGAAAGATCTCTCATTGTGTCGTTCACTGTCCACAGTTCCATCAATTTGCCAATGTTCCTCGTCAGTCAGACAACACATATTTGAATACAGAGGCAGAGAAAAAAACGGTGGACCATGTCTCTTCTCCATCTGTGAAGAAAGACAGGGGATCAGATTCTTCAAAGGCAAAGAGTAGAAGAAAAGGAAAAGGGAAGAAGAGAAGAAGGAGACGTAGAGGAAAGAAAAGGAAGAGGAATGGAAGAAAAAAGAAAACTACGATGCAAAAAGCCGGTTCTGATTTTGATGTCACGTCACCAAGTTATCCAAACAAGCCAGGACCACAGCCAACCATAAAATACCAGGTATGTCTTTCATTTCTAAGAGGCTTTACTTTCCTATATTTTGTTATTGTGCCTTTGAAGCATTGTTTCCAATCGAACACAAGCATGCTTTTGTGTTGAAAGAGCTGAATTATTGAAGAGCATGCATATTGAAATATAGGTGTGAGGTAAAACGCAATTGATTCTCCTGCAAAAATATAAAAAATGAATGGGATGACTTTCTAGATACTTATAACTTGCTATTTATTAATATTTCTACAAGTACATATATTTTTAATAATTCTTTTTTTCTTTAGGTACCTCAGAAATGTACTGGCATCACAAAAGGTTTGCTTCATTTTGATGATCGTTACCAGCTACTAAAATGTGATGGCAAGCAATGGCGACAGTGGAGTCCTACGTCTAATAATGATGGCACAACAGGGGCAGCCTGTCAGCAGGGTGAGGAACATTAGCGATGAAATGTCTATAATTTCTATCAAGGTGTCATAGTTAATTTAAGAAATATGATGGAAATGTGCAAATCAATTTGAGTCATTTAATGATTAAAGTTTAAAACACCAAATGAAATTCATAGTTAAAGTCCTTTATGTTGATGTTATTACTATTGCTAAATGTGTATATTTACGGCAGAGATATTGATAATTGACATATACGTTTAGGGACATTGTTAGTATTGAAAAGTATTTAAGTAAGCCTTTAATCATAGGAAAAGTATGTCACAAATCTATTCAAATCAGTGCTTTAGAAATCTCAAATTATTGAAAAATACATTGTTAAAGTTTTGTATCTTTTAAATCAGTATTTGTATGTCTATTTTATATATTTTTGATTAGATGAATTGAACACATGACATAAGCATCATCCTATAAGGGAATAGAGCTATGGAAAGTGGAATGTCATTTTTTTCCTCTATTTCTTCAGGGTGGTATGAGTATGATGGACGATGCTACATACTCATAAAGGACAAAATGTCTTGGGATAATGCAGAAAATAAATGCATGTCAGCTTACAATGGTCATTTGGCATCCGTGCGTTCAATGCGGCATCTGAGATGGTTGAGTGAAAAGATGTTCAAAAAATCATTTTGGATTGGTAATTAATGCCTTTTTTAAAATTCATTTATTTTTGTTTTGGTCCTTGGGATATGAAAATGATCTGAATTTCTATCATTCCATAAGGAAAATAGAAATCGTTGGTTCAAGTGTCTAAACTCTTCTCTAATCAGTTTCTTATTTTATCTCTTCTTTCAACTGTTCTTTTCAAAAATTTCATTTCTGCCAGTAATCCAATTTTATCCCTGCTTTCAAATAATATCCATGACTCAGTTTCATAAAGTAAAAGTAAAGTAAGGAATAGCATTTATAAAGCGCATATCCTTGAAGTTCATCATGCTCTATACGATATTGAGAACAGTTTTGTAACTTGGTTTAAAATGTATCATCTGATTTACAGGTGATTTAAAAAAGATATCATCTATATTGCAAATGATAATAAAAATGATAAATTCTTTCTTTCTTTCTTTATCAATAACCTTTTTAGTACCTTTCGGTGTAAGGTTGATAAATTATTTGTATTAAATGATTGTTGTTCAATGCTATTTTTTTTTCCCCCTCAGGTCTAAACGATAAAGGAGATAGAGGAAAGTGGAGGTACACAAATAAAGATCCTGTGAAAGTGTTTAACTGGAAGAATGGCAAACCAAGAATGGGACGCAATGTGAATAAGAGAAATTGTGTTATGGTGGCAAGAAAGAAGTATAAGTGGCGTAACAAGCATTGTGATAGAAATCAATTTAGATCTGTTTGTGAAGCTATACCCAGCACAATGCGGGATAGTAGCAGCACATATTCCAGGAATTCAAGAAAATCTGCCAATCTTTGGCAAAACCCATGGCAACAGCAGAGTCTTCGTCATCAGCGTATGCACCGACTGCATGCAGGATTTTTCTATGGAAATTCATAAAGTAATCATTAGTTCTAAAGTGAATAAGAGAAATTTCAAAAGTGACAAGCTCCTGTTATGTTAAGGAAAACAATTGAAATTGTGTGGTTTGAATTATGAAATGAATGACCCAGTGAGAAAAATACAAAGCAAAACTGTAGAAAATTGTGAACTGAATTCAAGTGACACAATCATAACATGACATAATGTGACCTCTGAGAAGTTGATGTAATAAATATAATTTTTATATGAAATTAACGAGAAAGTAAAGGCAGACTCAAGGCTTGTACCATGACTGTTTTTTACAATACCTATAAAGCAATATTCCAGGGAATCTTGTGTGAAAAGGAAACTATACCCATCATTTTATTGAATGGGAAAAATAGGGACATGTGACATTTTCCCAGAGTGTGGTATATCATGTCAAAATTGTTTCTATAAAACGGAAAAGCCTGTATATCTTATCATATCATGTTGTATTTTTTCCTCATTGAAATGTAATAAATGGTGTGTACAAATTTCATTGGAAGTAAAGTAATTTATTTGTTCGATTGATGTATATTATGCATTTGTTTTTTCACAAATGATTTCAATTTGTCATGTTTCATTGCAAATATATTTTCCTTCGTATCATAAACAATAAGATGCTGTATTATCTCTAATATGTGCACACATTGAAACACAAAGAATAATGATATTCCAAAAAATACATTTGAGAAATATGATTGTAAATTTAGAAACCAAAAAAACAAGTAACAATCAATGAACAAATAACATTTGCTGAAGATAGTTGAAAAAACATTGTTGAATTTCAGATCTGGCCTTCAATAATATATATATATATGATAGTCAAAAGAGGCCTGGCTAGCCACACAACCTTCTGGAAAAGTTGTATTGATAAAGTCATTGAGTATGAATCGTCAAGCAAAGATGAAGATTTGGATCTATTGCACGATTGTTAGTCGAGATATTGAGACAGAAATCAAATATGTAAACAATATCAAACATTCATATTTTCTGTGTGAAAAGTCTTAGTGCACCTAATAGAGATAAAACAGCAATGACTTTTTACTATGTAGAATGACGTATATCCCTACCTCTGTTTTACATCATTCATATTATTATGTTTATGTTGTTTTGGGGGGTTAGAATGTAAGAACGTTTTAGTAGTCTGAAAGATATCATTATATTCATTGTAAGGGAAATGTATCAATAAGTACTGAAATGTTACATCTTGTATTGGTATACTCACTTTCTGGTTCGGTTTGTAATGTCTATGATCGGAATCATGAATTCTCTAGTGTGTAAATATAGTAATATCAGGGTAAAATATAATAATTCTTATCATGAATCTGTTGAAATAATATTACTTCACTTGGAAAAAAAAAGAAGATTTTTCTATAAGTTTCGTCTCGTAAAGATATTCTCTTTTTTAAAAAACATTTTGTGGAATTAATAAGTGAGAGTGATAGCATGTTTACTTTGCTGCAGTCTAGCAATCAGATGTTTGATTCTATGGAAGATAGAAATAGAAAAAATATTTTTGATTTAGAACGTATGACCATAATATTCTGTACATAAGTATGATGAGTCAAAGAATGATTGAAAGGAAATAGGTGAGTTTGCTATGTTTAGGTCTGTACAATTCATTTGAGTATCGTTGTTGTAATTTTTTTTTTACTGCGTCTTCAAATTAGGTATCTTGAGGACAATATTCAACAGTGAGTCATTTTAAGTGTTATTTAGATATTGGACCTATTTCTATTTATAACAAATCAAATTGGTGTCACTTGTCATACTTACACAATTCAAAGTTAGCGTCAAATAGTTATTTATTCTTTTTTGAATACCAATATCAAAATCTGTTAGGTGTATTTATTTAAAAAGAGTAAGTAACATTCTCACTAAGAAACGAAACTAGAGTTTAAAGAGTTTATTCAAAGATCACAAACTATACTCCTGCAAATTGTTGATTTGTAACAATATATTTTATAGTCAAACAGATGAATTATACCTTGGTAGATTCAGAATTTCTTGTCTACTACCAAACTAATACAGGGTACCAACAAACTGTATGTTTTTTCTTAAATAAATTATACCATACATTAACATGTCGTCATATTGTACATTTTACTACTAGGATGTTGCCATTTTTATCTGCTCAGCCATCTCCCAAAATTCTGCGTTATTCATCAATGAACCTCCATCTCACCATAACTTTTGTAAAGTCTTTATTTTGTATTCGTTCAAATATGTTTTGAGATGATGAAAAGAACTTTGTTTTTTATTGGTGAAGAATTTTCCTCTTGGAAAAGATGGATATTAGTTTAAAAAAAATAAAAATTCAATTATTTTGAGAAAAAACCCAACAAACACTATAACTTTACATTGCATCATATTGTAATGACTTATAATTTCATCTAGTTAGCATTTTGTGCACTTGTTTGATTTGAGTTTAATTACTTAAAAAATAAAATGTTGATATAAATTTTGTGTGGTGATTTTTCCTTGAGAGATTACACTTCCAGGCACAATTCAATCACAAATCTTTTGCTACATATATATATATATATATATATATGAATTATATAAATATTTTCAAACAAAACTCTGAACTTTTTATATGGTTAAGACACAGATTTCAATAAACCGTATTTATTCAAAGATTCCCAGAAGATTACTATTAACTCCATTCCAGAATGCGAGGCTTTGCACTATTATGAGTAGAAGCAGGAGACTTCATTGATATTTGAAATGTATACAACAACAGTTTTTAAAATCAGTTCAAAATTTATTATGCATAATATTCTAAAAAAATTGCTAATAGAAATTTTTGTCACCCTGATATTGGTGTTGAGCATTTGTGAGTTGTAAAAATCTTGTGATTTTAGTGGCACCTTCCATGTGGTTTCTACAATTTATTTTATTATGAAGACTCTTGGGCATTATAGTTTTAGAAAATAATATTCTTTCTTTCTTTCTTATCCAATTCCCTTTTACCATTACAGTGTAAGGCCAGCGCTATGAGGCTGTATTTCTCTGGATCAAGATATTAAGCCAAGCAGGTGATCAACCCACTGTGACCTTTGTGGCAGGAATTAATTTTGCCC
>JARBEP010342901.1:0-10688 GCA_030265255.1 Tritonia festiva
CCACATCATACCAATAAATATGGTAAATATTAACGTTTACTTGAATTTTAAGTAATTATTTGCGATATTTCACAAATGCACAAACAGAATCGCACATCGCACCTCACCCCAAAGGAAGACATTTTGCGTTGAATTGAACTCTCCCTCGTCCGGTTGAGTGGGTCGACCAATGAAATCGCTTGAAATCGCGTCTAGCGATCACGCAGTGACCCCATGTTGACTGTGATCGGTGACAAGGTCAGCCGGCATGGCCGTGACTTCTGCTAGTCGATTGTTATGCCAGTGGGGTAGATGTTTTAATTCACGGTACAAAAACCTCTGGATCAATATTATTTAAATTTCACAACTAGAAAGAAGAGACATTGGCCTTTCACCTTGCGACAGCGCATGTATCAGCTCCTCTTTGTTTTCCAGATATGATAAATCTTGGGAGTTTTTGAAGAGTTTGACCGGTTCCGAAAATAGTACGAAGATGCGCTAGTGCACGTTAAAAAGGTTGACCCTTTTTCTGGTTGGTTGCCAAGTTTCATTCCATTCTATTTATAACTGACGGCCTCGCGAATTTCTAAAAATATGCTGTACAGGTTGCCTCGAAAAACCCCCTTGCTGGCTGACCCAGTTTTCGCGCGAAAACAATCATAGTGATTGGCATTGCTAGGTTATTTATACTGCACCATGTAGCAACCCATTTTCAATCAACGCGAGAGCGGCTTGCTCATTGCTAGCTCATTTTAAAATGGCGTCATCTGAAAAAAAAAGAGGTCTAGGTCGACACATCTAAACATAATCTATACATTATACTCCAAAGTGAATTTTAATTTACTGTTGTTTTCACTCGGAGTATGTTTAGATTCTAGGGTTCAGGGACACGGAACAAATGACTCTGAAACACCCAAAGACTATTTACACCATATGGTGCAAATAACCTTGCCCTATATTTTATTCTCAAATAATAGTTAGGGATGTTTTTACATACATTATTACAAGAAAAGGATGGGGTAATAAAGTATTCATGTAAGCTACAGAAATGTGTTTGCTGTAAATGTGTTAACATTAATTTGTGAATATATTGAAATGAAATGGGTAGAGTGATAATTTTCTATTGATTTTTTAAATTTCTTTCTTTATCAGCTGTGAGTGAAGAGTTCCTGAATCTAGTCAAGGTGTGCCCTCTCCTGCCTTCTTGGATGACCAACCTGGCAAGAGGGGTAAGATGAGAATTATGTTTCTTTCTACAGTTCAATGGTATTCTTTTAAAACCAGTTCAAGAGATACAATCGAAAAGATAATGTATATATCAGATTCGATTTGTATTGTGCAGCCTTTGTATTTCCGAGGGGTCTATTGAAAAGCCCTAAAGTTTGTATCTGTGCTCAGGAAAAGCACAGAAATGTTCTACGACTATCAGCCAGATACTGTATCTGAGCCACAAGTTTACATTTTCTGAGTATAATAGTAAATTTTAAAGGCCTTGAATTATAGAATTTTGCCCTGGAAAAGTCCAGGATTAATTTTCACAAAGGGTGTGTGACAGTGATTGTTTAGATCAAGCAATTGTTTTCAATGCACTCTTCTGTGTTTTATCACTTCAGTTGCTACCCGTAATGCCCCCGTTTGGAATCCTATACTCACTTGTAAAGGAGACCTGTTATAATTTTGCCTTTTTGGGGAAATATTGCAATTTTGCGGACAGTACGGAAAGTAGCAACTGAAGTGTTAATGAACTGAATAGCATATTAAGGATGATAAAACTCTTTTTTAAAATAGTTCCAATATTTTTTTCAGCCACCCCGTTCTAACAGTCGATCTCAGCCTGGAGCATCCAAGTCACTTAACACGTCTTCAACCCATTCAGCTGGCCATTCTCACAAACCCATTCCGCCAACGTCATCTTCAGGAAGTCGCCATCCTCATCATCCTCCCTTGTCTCAGGTGCGTGATCCTTCAAAACTAGCCTCGTCCCAATCCTCGTCCATCGCAAATGCAAATACCTCTGAGGGCCAATCAAGTACGAGTGTTACTGCTTCATCAGCCTCATGTATACCACAAGGTGATAGTAGTTCATCCTCTACTACCGCTGTTACAGCAACCTCTTCTAGTTCTCATCTACCAGGGCAGTCTCAACAACGCAGTGGCAGCAGCAATAACAATGCAGACCCTCATTCCCTCCATCATCACAGAGGACGACCATCTCATCCTTCAGCAAGTGCCTCAGCGATGGCTCACCAGCGGTCTGCGTCTGGGAATCGCCACCACCAGGTGCCGCACCCCCAACATCAAAGATCTCACCCTGTTGCTCCTCAAGGCAACAGCCACCACAAGCCGGTTCCTGTTTCTTCTTCCGGAAACAATCGCATCCAACCACCGCCTGTATCGTCATCACGTCCGCCAGGCAGCAGCAGCCGTGCTGGACCTCATCCTAGCTTAACATTATCGTCATCATCTAGCCACCCTCATTTATCCAGGTCGGAATATCCCCGTAGACCAGATGTACCAGATGCAAGACGTTCTCAAAGCCAAGCATCTTTGGAAGAATCAAACCATATCCCGGTGGTCCCCCCAGTTGTTGAAAATACATTATCTTTATCATCTCAACACCTGCCTGAAGTGTCAAAGAGCACTCCACCACCAAAGTCAGTCACTCCTGACCCTCCCTCGCAACAATCACAGGCCAGTGATGCTTCCTCTTCCCAAGGAATCACTGACTTTTTAGCTTCACCCCCCGAGTCAAACAACGGCGCTCAGTCTTCAGACCTCAACAAACATCGTTTGGTTAACCAAGGCTCTAAACTGACCATTTCTTCGTACAGAGAAAGATTTGGAGCAAAAAGACCAGGCCCTAACTCTAGCCAGAATGAAAGTATTACTGATGATTCCGGTATTCAGACTGGGGCCTCTGAAGAAAACTACAGTATGGAAGTTAACACGTTATCTACAGTTGACTCCCCTGCCAATTCCAGTGTTCGATCCACCGTGTCAACACCAGACTTGATCTCGTCTTTTAACGTTCCACAAGACAGCCCAACTAATCCACGTATCAAGGTGAAATTGAAGAGAGATACGTCTTCTCTAAGTGAGAAGCCCTCTGTGAAATATGCTGATTCTGGGCTGAAGATCAAGATTAAACCACCAAAGATGGATTCAAAGGAAGAGGAAGTTGCTGGTCCCAGTGGAATTCGCTCAGGAACCCCAATGGAAGAGGGAGAAGTTGTCGACAGTCCAGGAAGTACTGGAAGCAGTGACAGAAAATCAGAGGGTAGTTTGAAGATCCGCTTGAACATTCCAAAATCTGGGGATGGTTACAAACAACGAGGCGAAGGAAATAGCGGTGATGTGGGATCCAATGGTGTAAGAGATGTGGACCAAGCCAGTGGCCATCGTTCTCACCATCACAGCAGACACCACCATCGTGCACACCACTCCCACAAAAGCAAAAAACAATCTCGCCATGAAGGGAAATCTAAGAGGTCTGGTGATCATCACGAGGAGAGGCCGTCCAAATCATCACGGTTGGATTATGCCGTGGATGGTCAGTCCAATCCGTCTTTCCGTGGATCAATGCAGCATCAAAACACTGGCTTCAGTATTAACGACGCCTTCTCCTCCACCATGCCCAGCAACATCTTTGAGGATGAGGAAGATTCTTCCCAATCAGTTCCACCCCCAATCACTCCAACACCCGATATGATCCCAGGGCACCAACAGCTGTTCAGGGGCTCCAGAAAATCCTCCACCCTCCCTTCTATGAACACTTTATTGGATGACAATGTGCCTGCCCATCACCAGCGGTTTCACCAGCTGATGGTCCAGCACCGTGCTGATCAGGCCAAGAAACCTCCTCTCCCTCCCCTCCCTGCCTCCAATCAACCACCACCACCACCCCCTCCTCCCCCACCTCCACCCCCTCCTGTGTATTGAGGAAGAAACTGTGTTAATCATTCAACTGTGAATAGACATTCATTTCCATGTAAAAACCAGACATTGATAATTGGACTGCTCATATTCTCATTGGACCAAGTGCTATTATCTCATCCCTTCTTCGCTTTCAATGGTGACGTTTATATGACGCATTGTGTTATTACAACAAATATTATTTATTGCTTATATAATTAATATAATCTTAGAGGTAACCAGTCATTGAAGCTTCAAGCGCAAAGGTAATCTCAGGGCTGTTTTCACTTTTTTCAAAGCAATACAGTTCATTATGATTTGACATCACTTTGTTTAGTGTTAAGTAAAGACTGCAATAGTAGTGTTGAAATCATTTGGTTCTGTAGAAGAATCCCCCAAAAGTGTGCTTGTGTATGAACAATTGATGCGAAATTCATCTCGTTGTGAAGTGGAGTGAGAACAAGAATGATTTCTGTATCGGACGATTGTATGGTTAATATTGTATACAGACCTGCCAACCATTACACTTTGTCTCATATTATTTATTGTGAGCTAGTGTGGTAACTTGTTTCAAGTTGGCGTGGCGTGGCGTGGCTGTCATGTTCTTTTCAGCTCTAAAACTTTGGGATAAAGTTTTAAGATGAGTGTACGTTCATTCATGTTATAAAAATCAAAATGGGATTGCCGTAGCGTAGCAGTAATGCGTTCGCTTTGTGTTCAGGTCCTGGGTTTTTTTTCCTTTGCACTTTTTTATGGCTCTGGTCCTGTTGATTCCTAAATGGAATCCGGGCGTATTGAAGATTTGACTATAAATCTAGAGGTCCTGCTTTTGATATTGATATGACCTATGATGTGTTGCCAAGGATAGAAAACTGCTGTATATGGATTTTAATCGGACCAGGGGTTTTACATATACCTCATCGAATTCACTGGGCATTTAAAACGTATTTAGATGTCAGCTGCGTGTGCAGTTGAATCTGCTTTTCTAAATCTATTTTTGGGATATAATCTGGGTTCTGATTTTTTAACCATTGCTTGTGAGGCATCGTAATGCTTTGAGTCCGGTGTTTTATGCTTAGAAGTCAATGGTGTATTGGTTTCATGAGTGGGATGAAATTTTTTGTCTTTGATATTTGAAGGCTTGTTGTTTTAGCATGTTGTAAGCAATGATGTGAATGATGACATAGGGTGGCCACAGATAGAACGTCTATTGTTGACGCTGGGGAAAATAATGATAAAAGATCAACCTTCTTCATCTGCTCTCCATTGTTATTTTTCTTAGTACCAGCAGTAAGCACTCTCTGTGGCTGCCCAGAGACAATGACAAGACATCAATAATTCAGAACAATGGGTTTTTTTTCCAGTATGTAATTGTTTTGATATGTAGAGATGTAAATGGTGTGTATAATTGGTAGTTTGCGATTTTGTTTTTATCTTATGGTTATTCATTCCGTTAATGATAACAAGGACATGGTGCTCCTCTGTACGTTGAAATTGGACCTAGAATTGTATCTGCCATTTATGAAGCCCTGTGTATTTTAGAGACTAATTTGATTTTTAACCTGTGTGAATGCTTATAATGTAGGACCATTAGAATTGTGTCGTTTTAATTGTGATGGGATTTTTTGGCTATTTTAGAGTGGGGTGTATATCGTTTGTGTGTGCTGGGTGAAACTGCTTTTGTGTGTGTTGTGTAATATAATTGGTATACTACTACTGGAGGATGTTGTAGTATGGCTAATGCTGTCACTCAAAGCAGTATAGACAAGACGTTTTTTTTAATCTGGAAAAAATTCTTTCTTGCATTGTTTCATATGTATAAAACGATGGCTGCTTGCAACAATTGATCAAGTCGTACTATAAAGATAGTTTGTGAGCGTTGACTTTGTGTAGTGCTCTATTACCATGAATGTGTGTGTAAAGGTCATAAATAACAGGAAGACTTGTTTTAAGAAATACTTAAAATTAAAAGGCTGATTTATGAAAAAGTGTTTTTTAATATTTTTTATGATCACAATTGATGCAAGCAGCCATGGACAATGTTCCCTCTAAGCTGTGCGTGTGTGCAAAAAGAGTAGGTGTACAGAAATTTCTGCACAAATCAATGAAATATAAAAAAAAGTTCCTAGATCCAATTGGAATCAATACTTTGCACAACACCAAAAGTTAACGCACAGATTAGACAATATTATTAGAAGGAACATTGGCCATAGAACATTGCAACTGCAGAGTTCACTCATTAAAGGCACAAGGTAACCATGTCTTTCATTCTTATATAATTGCTGCACCTTTCATTTTATTCCATCATCCGGCATTCATTGCTTTGTGCAATTTTCATGTGTTGATCATCATCATTGCTGTTCACGAGTATAGGCCACGGACAGGAGACTTCCACTTTCCTCTGTCTTGAGAGATCTTTCTATTTTGCTCCCGTTCATTTCATTTCCTTTCTCACACATCTTCTCCATGTCTCCCGTGACCTACCTCGACCCCTTGTTCCATGTTTCCTATTGCAATACCTGCCTTGTATGTAGTGTTGTTCACTGGTTTTCGAAGAGTATGCCCAACGCCATCGACCCTGCACTAGACTAATTCTTCATCCACTGGCCTTGTTTTTTAGTCGTGAGATTAAGCATTTGACTTGTTTGGGAGAAGACTGCGTAGTGAGCACTGAAATTACATTTCTGTGCACAAAGTGGGGTGTGTGTGTCCAGAGTGTCGCTTGGCCTTCATATAGTTATTTAGTGTCCAGAGTGTAGCATGGTAAAGCCCAGCGGGCATGATTTATAACCAATTCCACTTGGGCCAGTTCAGTCCGATTCCATTTGTCCTCATCGACTAATTGTCGTCTCTAACATCGAAATATTCAGTCCCAGGGGCAATGTAACAAAGAAGCTTTTGATCTTCTCTTCTTGATTGGGTAAAGTTTCTTTTGACTCCCCACATCCTCATAAGAATACCCCTGTTCTGTCCATAGCACGTTCATTTGTGTATCATGTGTTCATATACTGACCACATTTAAAAGCGAACCACAAAAAAAAACATTTGACCGAGGTTACCCCTCGTGGTATTCATGTCGGGAGTATTTACTCACTGTTGTTTTGCTGCGTTTTTATCACCCCATCGCCCCCAATTGTCTGTTTTTGCACCTTTTTAAAATTCTTGATTTAATATCAGATATCACAGAAGTTTTTAAATGTAAAGATGGCTTTGAAACGTTTATGAAGCTTAAATCATCCTATTTGTTCTGAGATGGAAGAACGATAATTCAGTGGTGTGTTTTTAAATGTGGTCAGTACAGTGGATCATCATGTTTTAACGACATTGGAAATAAGGAGAAAATCATAAATCCTATTTTTTCCCTTCATAACACTATATAATAAATAACTGGATTAACGGCACTATACGATCAGAGCCTCGGTATATGTTGTAACAGTTTGCAATGATTCAAATGTATAATGTGATGAAATATCTCTTCTGTCCAATTGAGATGTCTGATTTCTTTTTCTTTCCAAAAAATTTTTTGTATCTAGAACGTAAGTGTTGTTAAGCGACAGCTTGACTAACTGAAACAAATTAGAGTTTATTCTTTTTAGGAGTGGAACAAAAGATTTTGATTTCTTTTCACACAGGGAAGAAAGTGTTACTTGCCCTGCTACATGTAAATCATCTCTCTTTATAGTATTTATTCTTACAATATAGATTACTGTATATTATATTAATTGAGTATATCCCTTCTGTAGGGGCTGCCTGAGTGAAACTGTTTCGGTCACCTCAGACCGAGATAGGGACTGACTAATCTACTGGAATCTACTTCTGTTCTATCTTTGAACTATATGTCGTCCCCCTTGTCTTACTTTTTCTCAAGTGCTTATGACCCATGAGTGTTGCAAGCGCCTCCTCCTAAACCTTGATTTGTTTGAAGCCTGGTGGCGGGCCCTGAAATGACCTATCTGTGTCGATAGAGCCCTAAAACAACAACAAACAAACAAACAAAACATATTCTAATGAAATATTATGTCAAAACAAAATGCTCCCTCATTTTTATATTTTTTCTAAGGCATTATCTGTATTATCTCACCTAAAAAATCATGAAAATTCAACCATTAAGATTTTTTACATTGCAAAATGCAGTTCAGACATTGAAAATCATTTCACGGAAGTTTCATGGGGCGATCTTTGAAAACGTTGGGATGAATTTTGTTGTAAAAAGGCCAAAAAATACTTGCTCTTGACACTCCATGTCATGTATTGATTTAAATGTTGATAAACTATACAGTAAAGCGCACAGAGCATGATGAACTTCGTGGGTATGCGCTATATAAATGCTATGCTTTCCTTTTTTTAGAATCTCAGTGCAATTTTCATGCATTTGTTGACTGTATAATAACATTCATTCTATACAATTTTTAAAAGAAATCATTTGGAAATATTGTCATCTATGGCAGGTGTTTTATTTAGTGTTTAAGAATTAAGGTTCCTATAATAATTGGTTTTCAGGCTGTCCAAAAAGTACAATAATTCTTGCTTCCTGAACCAAGAAAGTTTTGATGCTGAATTTCTTCTTTGTAAACCTTGATTCTGATTATAGTCTTTGGGCCACAAAACCAACAAATTATCACCATTAAAGTTATACATTATGAATCACTGTTGATTGTTACATCCTTTAGGTCTGAATAATTTTTATTCGTAAAGCACAGCTGGTGACCTCATTTCAGGGGCCATAACTCCTCATTGTGCAAATGTTTTCTGGAAAGCCCATATATAGTACTCTTAAAGAATTATTATGAGGACATAAAATCCCGAGGGGAGGGGGCTCCAGCGGCCTAAACTCTATATCTCAATTTTCCACAATTCTTAGTAAACGTCTATTAAAAATCATACTTCCTTATGTTTTTCAATTGTTTTTTCCCCCTCAAAATGCTTTTTGTGCTAAACTTAACAAATTATCATCAATATAAAGTTATGTATTTCTGAATTACTATTGATTGTTGCACCTTTTTATTAAGAATAATTTTCCCCTTGAAAACACACTAGATGACATTCTAACACTGTAACAGTAACAGGGGCCATAACTCCTTATTTTTGTGCAATTATTTTTTTCTAGAGGTTGTCGTCCATTAGCTGATGGATTATTAGCGTGTACATATTGATTGAAGCTACTCTCTTTTCTACTCTTCTTTTACTTTTGCAGGTCTGTCACTACTCATTGCTGTATATAGATGTGGATATGTATTATAGTATAAAGTCATCAACATTCAAATGCTTCATCAGCAACTTTGGTCAAGAGTTTATTATTGATATCACATTCAATGATGGATGTCTTTATGTTGTGCAGCAAGAAAATGTATATGTTGTCATCTTTGTACACAACTATTATTATTATTATTATTATTATGACATTGTCCGTTGTACATGAAGAAATAACCTTGCTTTTATTTTCCCAATGTTGAATGAACCAATTACCTCAGTTTGAATAACTGCTGCCCTTTTATCTCAACTGATTGAGTGAAATAGTCGTATTGCCCTCTTAAAGGAATTTCATGTTCATTACCTCCCTCCCATCACTAAAACATTTATTCTTCATCTTTTAAAAGTGTCCACTTTGGTTATAGAATGTGGTCGAAATTTGGTTGGATAAGACGACGGCAATTTTATCGTAGCCAATGAGTGCCAATGCTATGCAACTAATGACCATTTTCTCATCTACGTGTGCTACAAGTTTGAATTGTATCAAGTGTGATATGTGTGAAAAACAACCCCAAATCTTGTTAATTCCATCACATCCCCCACTAGAGACAGACTGTGTGATTAAGAAGGGTATAGGCAGGACTCTCAGAGATGTCAACCGATACAAATTGTTCACATTTTGTATAAATTTTATAACCTAACATACAGAGTAGTTAACCGTGCACCCACATTTTATACATCAAATTGAATATCAGATTGAAATGATGAAATTTTTATGAAAATGACTAACAAACAAGTTACCTCAAATCTCACTCTGATTTCACTCGACTGATTATAGATGTGGAGTCTATACGACATGTCTGTATTTGAATATTCTTATGTAATGCATAACATACATTTTTCTGTCACTGGTCATAACTTTGGTATGGCTGCTTTCTCAGACTGTTCACACCATGAAATTTGATTTCACTGTGCGCCAAAATCAGATTTTCTTTGTTGCCTTTCTGAAATATGAAAATGTTGCCTTAAGAATACGAGAATTTTCTTGTATTGGGTTGGCATCTCTGTCGTGTTGTTTATGGTTTGTATTTGTGACAGCCAGCCTTGATGTCTTGTTGAAAAAGAAGTTTATGACTCACATGGAATATTTGTATGGTAATTAGGCTTTGGCTTTACTTTGCAAGGAAATATTTGAATTGTTCTCAAAATCTTCAAAAAAAAATGAATACTTTGTGGGGTTTTTTGTCGTTTTGTTCACTGATATCATGTGTTATATCAGCTTTAACTATGCCACTCTTTAATGTGAAAATGAAGGTGACTTAAATTGTATGTGTAATGTTAAAATTGAGCTGTTTATTTATTATCTCATGTATTGAATTACCCATAAAGTCTCATACAGTCATTGTCATTGTAATGTACAAAATTACAATCTAATTTCATTGATTGATATATTTTGTTCACAGTTTAAAAAAATAAAAGATCAAACTCAAAATAGTTGTCCCTTGTTTTTGTTTCTTTTAGTGTGGTTGGAGATTTTGAAATGTGTGGGTGGTTGGTGGGACCCCTCCTGTGTGCCGGGGGGGGGGGGGGGGGGGGGGGGGGGTAAA
>JARBEP010347346.1:0-10659 GCA_030265255.1 Tritonia festiva
TGCAATTCCAAAATATTCCTCGAGACGATTGAAAAGTATGTCATGATCACTTGTGTCAAAGGCTGCACTCAGATCAAATCTCTTTTACAAATTATTTGAACACAACAACCTGTATTTTATTCATGCCTGATACCAAAATTGATAAGCAAATATAGAAAAAATGCTCTGAGTATATGGCATATAGAGATGATTAATTGAATATCTCTGTTCCATGTTTTTAAAGGATCCCTTGGAAATACAGTGCAAATTACTGGATCTGGTTTTGATGCTGGAACAGTAGCAAATAATAAAGTTGTCATTGGGACGACTAAATGTGATGTAACGGCTGCCACTGCAACTACTATTGACTGCACCATCAACAATGGGCCTACAGGACCTGCTGCAGTGAATGTTTTCATTACTGGAAAAGGCCTTGCTTCTGGTTCTTTGAGCTTTACATATGTAACCGGTGTCACAACCTTTACTCCAAATCCTGGGAGTGTTGAAGGTAGGGGCTATATATGTCTAGGCAATATTTGATATAGATATAAATCATTAAAATCTCAACATATAAAAGTTTCAAATTTTGTCATTGTTAATCAAGATATCTTTGTAGGGTTTAGTACATGTTACAGACTCATTATGATGTGCCCCAAGTCTCTTAAATAATTTCAAAGGGTTTGAATCCCTCTCCAGCTGCTTCATTGTTTCCCTGGGCAAGAAACTTCCAACTCCAATTGTCTCATGAACCAGGTGTAGAAATAGGTACGATTCTCAACTAAGAGGTCGGAAAGTACTGTCTGGGATAGACAAATTGTCCCTGGAGTAAGCAAAGGGCCCAATTAGCCTAAGGCTCTAAAGGACAGATTTCTTTTTTTTTAAACACATGATTCCCTGGAACTTAAACCAAAAATTGGAAACACAAAAATACAAATTTTCTTGATGTGATATTCACATATATTTCAGGTGGATCTCTTCTTACTCTTGCCGGGTTTGGGTTCACGTCTGATGCCGTTATTACTGTGGATGGGAATGAATGTGTCAAGATTTCTGCATTAGAGAGTGAGATTCAATGCAAAACACCTAAAGCTGTAAGTGAGCGTAGAATGAAAAAAATTATTTTGTGTAGATTATATTCTATTTACGATAAATTTCAAATTAAGAATCAAGTGGTATTTTAAAAATTCATTCAGTTACATTAACATAATTCACTATTAAGACATAGAAAGTAAGAAATGACAGCAATTGTCACAAGTTTAACTCGTCTTGAAACTCCAAGTATAATTATCCATTACCAATTACCACTCGTTAGGGTTTGGATAAAATATTATTTTTACTTCAGAGTAAATAATTGACAGTCAACATTTTAATGTTTTCTTCACTTCAGGTCTTAAAGAAATGTCACATAGTAAACATTTAGCACTTTAAACCATTACCAAGCATTTTAAAAGGTGACATTTCCTGCATGGTGTCATCTCCAGTATCAATATCTGCCCATGATAGGATATGAAGATACTACATATGTCTCAGGTTAGAGCCTTAAAAACAGAGAAAAACATTCTTTCCCTGCCAGACTTGAACATGATACCTCTGGATTCATATTCAAGTGACTTGCCTACTTTTTCAGATACTTCTGTATGAATTGTATTCTAGGAATAAACTTTTCAACAGGCATCTTCATCAACAACACAGACAGTGGATGTCATTATTACTCAAGTAGGAAGTTCTTTGACAGTTGGTCAGTTCACATACAATCCCAGTCTTACCTACACTCCTGTGATTACCTCCCTTTCAACCTCAAGTAGCAGTGTATGGGGTAAGAGTAATTAGATTTTCTAATGTTTGTATCACATATATGTTCTTTGAATTTATATTATTAATTATAAATGTAAAATACTGATTTTTAAAAACCCATGAGAAATAATTGTTTTACTGTTAATAATGGTTACTCATTACCTTTTTTTCAATTGTTTTTTGTTTTCAACCAGGAGGAGATATCATTACCATTAGTGGTCAAGGATTTGGCAATGTAGAAATGCCAGTGACTCTTGGTGGAGAAAATATGACTGTATCATCTTACACTGACACTCAGATTGAAGCAGAGCTTCCCGCTTTGTCCCATGGCTCGTACAAACTCTATGTAGATGTGGAAAACAAGGGATATGCTGATTTAAGGTAATGTTCTGGATATTTATTACATTTGTTTTGGTTGTTGCAAATATAGTGGAATTATATTGGATGAAGAGCCTGTTTTGAAAAATGACTTTTTACTCTTCATGTTTATTCTATAATCTGTTCACAGGACAAACAACATTCCTGAAATAAGCTATGTCTTCAAGGTATCTAGTATGACACCAACCTTTGGCTCTCTCTATGGAGGTACGGATGTCCTCATCAGTGGTGAAGGCTTTACAACCAACACATCTTTGATTGATGTTTCCCTAGGACCTCATACTTGTGACATTATGTCCATTACACCCTCTTCCATTGAATGCCGCATCATGGACACTGGTGTGAATCATGATATTTCTGCCACCGGCACTCATAAAAGTAAGCTTTCCTTGTTCTCAAATTCTGAATGCGTTTATTGTACTTTATTCTTTATTACATTTTAAGGTGAAACTAGTAGATTTTAATCCTATGGCATCTGCCCCATTCTTTAATCACCGGTGTATCATGTACCTACTTAACTTCTTATTAACAGATCAACAAAGTTTCCCTTCTTAATTTTGTGCTTATACTACACACAAGAAAATGTTGTCTTAATTGAAAACATCTTTTTGTCAGTATTATTGATTGGACTTTGATTTTTACAGATTATGGAGTGGGCTACGCATGGGATAAAGACCCTCATACAGTTAGCGTTGGTGACTATGTAACATGGCACTGGGAGACACCTTTCTATGTGGCAAACATTGACTATGCCGTGCATCAAACAGCTTCTGCCAGTGATTTTACAAACATGCCTGATGGTTTCACTTCAGGAGCAAAGAATAGGAAAGGTAAATAAGTCACACATGCCAGTAATTCAAGATGATACAGTTACAAGCTATGATATGTCTCAGACAATTTTTGATGTGAGAGAACAATATTCTATCTACACTTGACTTCATTTTTGCTGATACTGAACATCAGATGTTCTGAAAAGATAGAAATATTTTATTCTTTTTATTTGAAATGTATAAATATATATCATTATATTCAACTACTGTTAATCTGTGGGTAATTTTTTCCTTGATTACCAGGATCATTTACCCATCGCTTCACTGTGCCTGGTACATATTCCTATTGGACTGGATACATGGACGATTCTGATACCATCTACTTTAGAGGAACAATCAATGTGGTTGCCTTAGAATCACATTCTCAAGCATTGTCAGTTAGCATGATGGGGCATGAAGCATTGTATGATACAGGTGAAAAAAATGTGTTTGAAAAATGTGTATGTTTTCTCGTTTTTCTGCTAATCAGTGACTTTTAAAAAAAAGTCTTTGTAGGAGCCAAAATACTAGAATTATTAGTAGAAAGATATGTGTGATATTGCATTGGTTTTTGTTTTCATTATTTCAATGTTTGTGCTGGTTGTGAATCAAATTTTTGTGCGATGAGATGTAGTTTTACTTATATAGAAGGGTAAAAATGAAAAAGATTAAAGCATGAGTTAATATTTTTCCACCCAATCCTCTCACTCTTTTTTAGGGGCCACCCCAAGTTATGCCTCTCAAGCCTGTACAGAAGTCACGACTAAGCTTTCTGGCTGTAGTGACTCAGCATCTTTGAGTCCTGTTGCAGACAAATTCAACTTTGAGTTTTTAAAGTGCTACTCTCCAGTCATTAACAGTATCAGTCACACCAATGGAACCTTCAGTGATGTGATCACATTCACTGGTGAAGGATTTGGAGATTCTGTGAGTACATCAGTTTGATTATTTTTCTCCATCTTCATGAAAATGTTACAGACAATAAACAAATCTGACATTTTAATGGCAACAAATGCTACCTCATATTTTCATTGTGATCAACCATTCTTATTGCCCTTATCATTATCAGTATCTTTACTTGTTTACCCTAAATTTTACTTTCTACTCCCTGTTATTCAGTTCTGTCAAAACGAGGTCAAATTCAGTGACAAATCTTGCACAACTGTGGTCAGCACATCCAGCTCTGTAGGATTCCAAGTTTCATCTGTTGATTCTCCACCTATTGCAGGTGAATTGAAGAGTTTACTACAAACATAAATCATACCAACATTAGCAAATTTCAAGTATCCTATTTATTTCCTTAATTTTGAAAAATATTTATTTTATAGTGCTTTAAATTGGGAATTGCAGAAAAATCTTGTAAACTCTCATGAATTCAGAGTGGTCTGACTTTTTAAAGAACAATTTCTTTTTATGAGAAGATTGAATTTTGATTTTTTTTGTACATTCAACATGGTTGATGTTAACCCAAAAAGAATGGAACAGCAGTTGTTTATTACTTGATTTAATTTTCTCGTTTGCAGTGTTGCAAGAATTTAATTTGCGAGTTGCCAACCTGGGGTATGCTTTGATAACAGTCCAAGGAGAAAGCCAACGTCGATTTGGCTTGTTGCCAGAGGTGACTGGAATATCTCCATTTGAAGGTTTGTAAAATGTTTGTATTAGGCAGATTTGAAAAGAAAAGATTTTGACTTTTGAAATATAGTTTGCAGAAGGAAAAAATAATTGAAATGACAATGCTAATCAATCGTTTGAAAAATATTTAAATGGAAATCTAAAAGATTGGAAAATTGAATGCAGTACCTTGAATGTAATATATGAAATAGTGTCAAACTGCTTCCAAAGAAGTTAAGAAGATGCTGCTCACTTCTTAATTGTCCCCTAAGATATTGTGTTGAGGAATAAAGAAATTGTCAATATTTGAAATGAAATTAATGTATGTTAATGTTTGAATTTGTATTTTTGAATTTCATTCATAGGATCAAAAGTTGGTGGAACAAAGCTTACTATCTCTGGAGCTGGTTTTGAGGGTTCTGAAGATGATTTTTATGTGGACTTGAAGGTTTGCTATTTTTTATTTCATGTTTTTAAATTTAGAAATTTGTCCTTAGATAGGTAAAAATGTGATTCCCTTCATTAAAACGCCAACAACAAAGTGCTGCTAATAATGAAAACAAGTTAAAAATTGAATTTAGTTTTAACTTTGCTCACAAAACTGAATTGTGCCTTATTTGATTAAATCTAAGTAACTGAATAATTATTTGGCTTCTGAAAGTACCAAATATTACACATATACCCTTTTATTCAGAGAAAAAGACTGGTATTAGATTTAAGTTATTTAACATGAATACATTGATAGTGCCTAACTCTTTGACTACCACACACTATAATCTAAGGTTTGGACCGCAGTAAATTTTAGAAACAAAACTATTTAGCCAACTTGTTGCATCTCCAACCAATTGGCTGATGGAATTTTATCGACTGTCGTACCAAGCCATTGGCTGGTGGTATCCTAAGAGTTCACATTGGCTGTGTAATTGGGATTTGTCAAGAAAAGAAACAATTTAGCCAACTTGTTGGGCCGATGGAATTTTATCAACCGCCACACCGGTCATTGGCTGGTGGTAGTCAAAGAGTTAACTCTTTAGTGATAAGTAAATGCTTAATGCCTAAAATCAAAACACAGTTTCTCATTACATAGTAACATTCATATCATTTCTCTCACAACAGTATATGTCATGTGCGGTAGAATCAGCCAATTACACCACAATTATCTGTGAGACAGACTGTGGATCAGCTCCATCCAGCTGTTATGTCGGAGTGATGACAGCCACCGTCACTGTCGGGATTATTGTTGCCGAGTGTGAAGATCCAAATTGCAATTTCTTAGGACTCGAGAGTAAAACAGCATCTGTTACAGATGTTGCCCCAAATTCCGTTACAGCCGGTAAATGTTATTTCATTGTCAATTATTGGAAGGATATTATGTATTACAACTTACTTTTGTGATCTAGTGAGTATAGCTGTCATGAAACATTAATATGAGAAGTCTCAATTTTGAATGTCACAAGCAGGGGATCAGCCCACTGTGTCCATAACTCTTTACTGGCATAATAAGCAATACAATGAGCAGCATTAATCAAAGACATGCCAATAGACAAATCATTGTAGCCCTTGTGGGTACCCTCTTAGCTATAAATACAAACTGGAAGGTTCTACCACTGTGGGCAAGAATGGGAAGTTGATATCTTATATATTATCATCTCTCAGTTGTTTTACAACAAGATTAACCCTGATTAACAATGTATTGATAGATTTAATTGACAGCTGTATCCTGATTTTTTCTTTGAAATGTCCATGTAGCATCTACAAGCCTCACTGTGACAGGAAGTGGCTTTGGAACATCATCGGGAGACCTTAAAGTTGTTATTGGAGGAGAGAGCTGTGTCGTGTCAGGGTCAGTGATAGATACACAATTTTCATGTACTGTTGGAAGACTTCCTGTTGGCAGCAACGATGTTGATGTTTATGTAGCCAATGATGGGAAAGCTGCCACCACTGTGACTGTGACTAGTGTGAAATCAGCTTCTATTAGTGTTCCATCGGAGAGTAGCACATTTGGTGGAGCATTACTTGTTGTGACTGGAAATGGCTTTGTGGAGAATGACACTTCTGTTGATGTTGGAGGCACTGATTGTCCTGTGGTCAGCGTGTCTTTTGATGAGGTAAAAAAACAACCCAAAACACCTTTTACATTTTCCTTTTTTACCTGAAGCTGTTTTAATCTAATTTATGCTTTGACGATATATAAGTCTTTCACTATGATTATCAGAATCATGTTAAAATCTTATAGTCAGAAATAAGGAGTAAAAACATTTATGACAACTTTCAAGAATTTTTTTCTTTCTTTTTTTTAAAAATATTTTTTATACAGTTGTACAGATATAGAAAACTATCATTAAGATCATGAAATTTGTTTGTTGTTTCTCAGGTTACCTGTACTCTACCTTCCAAAACAGCAGGCAGTGAAAATGTGATTGTGACTTCTAATAGCATTCAGTACGACACATTGACCTTAACCTATTCGACAACAGCTACACCAACTGTGGTCAGCCTAAGTCCATCAGGAGGACAAAGTGGAGATGCTCTTACCATATCTGGCTCCGGATTTTCTTCTCCAGCTAGTTCTAATCCAACTGTTATGGTAATGAAATTGACATATTAAAAAAAAATCAGTCTTCATGTCATTAGTCTGTTTGTTTTTTGTGATTGTACTGTATTGATACTGGGAAGCAGCATCGAGGCTAGCTCTATAGTTAGCTCTGAATGCACATAATATACCCATAAAGTTAGAAGCAAGTGTTCTAGCTGCCGTATGTAGCATAAACATCCTTCATTTATCTCAAAAAACGAGACCAATGAATATATTATTGTTGCTACTGTGGCTACTCCCCCTCCCAATTTCCCACACTCGCTCCCCATGCTAATTGCTGCATATTCAACTGGGATTAACTTAAGTTCTTAATTTAATCATAAATGAACTGAGATGTGTGATTTTTCAAATTACTGTTCACATCTTTAGGCTGCTCTCATTAAATTATACAAAAATCATTTTGATGATTCTAAAACAATTGTATTTGTTAGCAGCATTTTCAATACCATGAATTTATTATAGTATTTGAGGAGTGGGTCCTAATTTCTGAGATTGATAATCAAAATTGGTCTATTTTCAGATTGGTGATGTTGCATGCATCGTATCAACATCAAGTGCCAGTTCTATCACATGCACAACTGGTGCACAAAATACTGGATCATTTGCTGTAAAGGTGTTTGTAGAGCAAAAGGGCTTCTCTAATACTGATGTCATGTTTGAATATGCATTGGGCTCTTTTTCAATCAGTCCAAACCTTGGTAATTATTTTTGTTAGAGATGTTGGTTTTATGGTATCATGTATTGACAGTCTCCAACACAAACTCAATAAACATGCATGAGTGAAATAAATACCAGATACCTGTGACATATTCTTCATCTTCTTGACTTATTGTAATCTATTACAACAAATACAATAACAATTATAATAATGATATTAATGCTACTGATAACAATGCTAATGATGATAATGCTAATGACAATAATTAGAACACCGACAATTATGATAATGATAATAGATATTGATTCAGAAATAAAAAGATAGCTTTAATGTGTACCAAGTTATTTATTGCAAAGACATTTCAAATCATCCATACAACCCCACTCCCTCTCCCCATAAATGAAAACAACAAAATAGATAACAAACTTAAATACAAATGCTCACACATCCACACAGGTCATAATCCTAGAGGAATATTGTTTTGGCATTTTATAGATGAACATGTCTGTCCTGTCTATTTCAGGTTCTACAAATGGAGGACAGCAGATTACTTTGACTGGGTCTGGATTTTTGGAAAATGACACAAGTGTTACACTCTGTGGTCAAGAATGTTCAGAAGTTTCATTGTCAGCCTCTGAATATGTTTGTAAAACACCAAGTGGTTCAGGTGAATTCTAGTTATCAATTTATGTCTCAATGATAAATCTGTCAATATCTCTTTAAACGACTATCCATTTTGTTATTCTTTTACCCAAAGACATAGACATGCAATGAACATCAAGAAGAAAATTTTGTCTGGATTTGAAAACTCTATTCTTTGACAAGTTCATTAAAAACAGAGACAATGTTGTAATATTGCCCATCAGATATGTTCTATTCTCATTTAGCTATATTTTCTCTTCCTGCTTTCTTATTTCAATAACAAACACAGAACAACATTTTTTTCTCTTTATCAATTTCAGCTGGTACTTGTGATGTGGTTGCCACAGCAGGAGTAGTATCTAAAACCCAAGCATCTGCCTACACATATGATGCATCATTGGTGTCTACAATTACTTTAGTAGACCCCACTCGTGGTGGAACAGGAGGTGGTACACTCATTACCATATCAGGAACAAACTTTGGGTAGGTAATTTTATTTATGTAGCAAAATTTGAAGTAGTAAATGATATTTGTCTTTGAAATCATGAGGTTTTGGCTTAGCTTAAAATATTCTACTAATATGCAACTTTGGAAAGAGATTAAGAGGGTTGTAGAAGAAATACATTTTTTTTTACTGTGAGGTTATTTTTTTCACTGTTGTATTTTTTATTTGAAGTTGATTTGGTTACAGAACATATTTACTGATTATTCCAGGTCCATAACAGGAGATATTAGTGTAAAAATCAATGATGCCTCCTGCACTGTGCAATCTGTTTCCAATATTAAAATCGTTTGTCGCACTGGTCAGGCCACCTCAGCTGATGCCTTGGTTGAGGTCCAAAGAAATGGATGGGGTCTTGCTCAGCAGGTAAGTAGTACTGGCAAAGTTTGATCCTTTAAAAAATATTAGCAACTTAACTTATTAGGTTTCTTACTATCTATTTTTCACCTTATGTGGCAAAATCTGCTCAGGTTTTTTTTTTTATAGCTGAGAGGTTTTCCACCAAGGCAACCGTAAATATTGTTATCGCCAAAACTTGGGTAACACCTAAAAATGTGACACTCATTGTGCCATTCAAGGTTTGGGGCACAGTGGGTTGATCACCTGCTTGCCTTATATACCTGATCCAGAGTTTTCCAGCTCCGTATTCAGCAATTGAAAATTAAACAATTGAACATGAAGTTTGATTGTTATTCTTCTAACTATTTGAACGAAGAAGTAAACTGAAAGAGGGCAATCATGCATGCGTGACGTCATATTCAAAGGGAAGACAAATTAACATCAAGCTTTAGGGATGGGAGTGCGGGCAGTTTACTTCTACATTCAAATAGTTTGAAGAATAACAATTAAACTTCATGTTCAATAGTTTAATTTTCAATTCTTCATGCACTATTTGAATGAATATATAGTAAACCAAGAGATTCAAAGCAGTGTTAAATCAAACAGAAATATCCTCAAATATCAAATAGAACAGAACAAAGCATCTATCTGGAATAATAGAAAGTTGTGGCATAACCGAGATGCAGACGCCGAATGACGTCACGCATGCGCGATTGCCCTCTCTTGCTTTACTTCATATTTGTTCAAATAGTGCATGAAGAATGTGGTTTGGATAACAATACAAAAAAAACAATACTATTTATTTTCTTTTTCAATTCAATATGAGCATTTTTCTATACTTTAATGTCAACATGTGACATTTGGAAATATCTAGAATGAAAACAATTAATTATAAAAAATCTAAATAACTAAAAAGTTAACAATGGATATCAAATTCCTTTCGCTCATAATTTATGAATGACTAGCATCTGAAAGGATGAAAGAAATTTTTTAAAAACATTTTTCTATTCATTTCATTATAGATCAAAGCCCAATTTGAATACATTGACATGTGGTCAAGTCCATACACTTGGGGTGGAGCATCTCCCCCAGCTGAAGGGGACTTTGTCATCATTCCTGCTGGACAGAAAATTTTGTTGGACAATGACACTGCTGTCTTAAAGATGCTTTTGATTCAAGGTATGTTTGTTTTTCTTCAATTACACTTGATGTAGTCACCATATGGAAGAAAGCAAATGTCAGTGAAATTCGCAAAGAAACAAAACGATTCAGCGACGAACTTGCCAATGAAACACATACCAGTGTAGAACACCTATGGGCTACCATCACCAACCACTTCAACACT